>CH001987.1:248450-269988 GCA_000149265.1 Ciona savignyi
GTTTCAAAAATTGCATTATCTCTAGCTTCCACCGTTAAGTTGTGAGGTTCTGAACAGCAGTTGAAAGCAAACGCAAGATCACTTGCTTGGGTGGGTTCGAAGGAACTTTTATTGTTATGTCAGTTGGCAGGCACTGTTCTACTTGTTTTATTATTCCTTTATCATCAAGTTCATGCATCCATCCTGACACTTTACCAAGTACAGTATTGAAGTTGTCTTTCTTCGGATCAATTTCTTGTCTTGAAATTATATCCAGAATCATTTTCTTTTTTTCTTCAAAATCTTTGATCTCTGACTTTGGGAAGATGAGTTTCAGCTCTTTTTTTGAAGTGGGGTTGCAAATACCAAACATGAATCTTGCCACAAGTTCCCACTGGAACTCTTCAAATATCGAGCTGTAACGTTGAAATAGTTGATATGGCATGAAGAGCATCATGTAAACAGCAGTGAGAAATTCCTGCCACATGAGGTGAGAAAAGTAACTTCGCTTATGTCCTTCTAATATTTTCATTCTCATGCCTGATGCTTTGTCAACATATGTGTGCATAAAGTTATTGGCCATTTCTTCTTTGATATCAACTTTATTAAAGTCCTTAATTTTAAAAACTAGCTTTTGTTTTTTGAATCCTTCAAAGGCAAGTTGGCTTATTTTAACCATTTCAAAGCTAATTTGTTCTTCTGACATGTTCGTTTTCAAATGTTCAGAAGTTATGTAGTGAGTTAGTGCGAAGATTAAGACTTGGGTCATTGAGTTTATCTCTTTGCCTGTAGATAAACAAATGAGAAGGCAAGCCATAATCAGAATGCAATTGACAGGAACATAACACAAAGCAGAAAGATTCGGTCGTTCCTTCAAAAATTGTTTGATTGCAGGATATCTTTCACCACAGATCTGTGATCCTAGTTCATCTATGGCATTTTGATCCAGACCCAGCACTTCAAGAACGAAAGTTGGTCGACAATCAGGGTGTATCTGATAGAACTGACCTGGTCTAGAAGTCACAAGTTTCACAGCATTGGGCAAAAGAGTAGAGTTAAACAAATTTTTGATGATGTCCACCGGTTTTGACTTTCTATCCATTGGACAGTTTTTTGGTGATCTAGAGAAATTGGCTGCTGCTTCATCCAAACCGTCCATCACAATAACAACATTTGGATTGTTATGCAACACATTCATCAACTCTTTGTTTTCCTTATCGCAATGAAGCCAGTTGCTAATGCTGTTTTCAGTTAGGAATCGAAAAGGTGTTACTTTTTCCTTAAATTTAACTTTTTTTATTGAGATGTAGAACAAATATTCTGTTTTTGGTAGAATCATTTTATCCAGTATGGATTTGGTGACCATCTTGCTGGTTGTAGTTTTCCCGACGCCGGGCAGACCAGTTAGCCCTATAGTGTTACCATGTCGTTTGATGTACTTTGCTTTAGCTTCATCAGTTTTACACATTTGTGCAGCTCGTGTTGCAGTTTCTTTAGCTTTATCAAATAGTTGGTTGATTGCAATCCTTGATCCATCTTTAGTGGGGGTCGATGGAACGTTACGCTTCATATGTTCCTTCCAGTCATAGTCGTCCCCATAAATAATATGGTCCTGAAGGACTTTAGTGATCTGAAGTTTCACTCTCGTGATTTCACGTTCAAGCTCAATTGGCAGGACGGTTTCGCCAATAATTTCATTTGCCCGTTCAGTCAAGTTATTTTTCAATTCTTTAGCTAAAAGATAAAAATATAAAGGTTAAGATTTAGAACTACTAAATTATATGTTCAAGCGATAATCTACTTATGGTAAAGGTAATGGAAAGTGTAAAGCTAATTAGTGGAAGAACACTCGGGGAGAATCGATATCAAGAAGCATATATAAAAATAATGGTGAAATAACACGTGGTTGACTCTATCTTGCAGTGTACAAGTGATGGCTTATGTTTGTTTTATTGTTTTATGGGGTATTTTAATTTCATTTGTATTTATCTGATTTGTGTTATAAGCTTTTTTAAAATTTGATTAAATATTCTTTTTCCATCCGGATATATCGATGACAGCGCTAAAATAGATGAAATGTGCCATTTATACATTTTCCCGGATAGTTTTAAACATCAATGGTTAAGTAAGCTGTGGGCATGCCAGTTAGGATTTCTGAAAGTTTTACACTGATCGGATTACCGGTTTATCGACCGGACATGCCTGTCACCTGCGTGGCACATACTAATCGGTTTGCCAGTTACGAATAAAATCTTGATTAATTTTTTAGGAATATATTTTTGTGGGTAAATAATAATAAAAAAATAATAAAACATGTTTGTTAACAAGGCAAAACAATTTTGGGAAGAATTTCTTTAAAGTAAACTAGATTATTTTAACATTTTATTTAATGTCCTAGTAAAAATATAATCTACGTTAAATCCCAACTCACCAAGTGTCTTAACATCCACAGGGGGAGGTCCCTGATATTGCTTGATAACAAGGTCACCCTGCACATTGTACTGTCTTGCACCGATCGGTTGTCCCTGCTCATCTACGTTGGTGGGGTTGGATGTTGAAGGTTGGTTGTTCTGTGGAAGACTGAGTTATTGATTGTTACGAATATTAGTTTGATGTGCACAAATTCTATGTTACATGAATCAGTGTAATTATAATCTTTCCTTCCCTGTAGTTTAGAACCGTTTTTTGCCAGTTAAATCAACAGTAATAGTAAAATATGTGTTTGTAATTTGATTTCTTCAAGTAAACAGTTTAAAGTAAGTTAACGGAACCTGACGTTGTATTGCAATTCGCAGTAATTGCTGTACTTGTGTAGTTTACGGCACAAATTTCAGGTGGATAAGGTGTGTTCTTTATGGTATCGTAGTATTTCCCAATGCTAAATTTTCTTCATTACTTTATAGTTACTGCCACGTCGCAACGCCGCCACGTCAATAGTTTGTACGTCATGAAGGTATTGAAATACACAACAAAAACATCCTGGCGTTGCACGTAATGCTTTATCTGCCTAACAAAGATCAAAAAGATTACGCACACGGTGCTGTCGAAACCAAACTATATACTCGATGTATAACATACACAAACTGTGATTAGGGGCCCTGTGTGCATAAACACATACATAGCATACAAATTGTGTTTTATAAAATATAGCTGTTTAAACACGTGGTTAACACACTTATTTTTGCGGGGTTCAGCATGACTGGACCAGTTCCAGTACATCAATTTCATTATCTGACAACACTGATACAGATATGGAGATAATTCAAAATTAAACAGTCTGGTGGAATATCAATTTTACTTCTGCAAATTATAACTTTAAATTAATATGCCACACTTCTTAGGTTGGTTCTGGTGTAAAACTTGGCAAAAGAACAATTAAAATAACCTATTACACCTCTAGCACAGTTTTGGCAGCTATATAGTAGTGTACAAACAAATGTTTAAGGTCAAGGATTCGATGTTAAGGATTTAAGGTTGTAATACTGATCTACAAAAGTATGTTTTTTTTTCTATAATTGCCTTCAGTCTATAAGTACGTCAAAAAAGTAAGGTTGTCATACTTCAAAAATGTGATTTTTTAGGTTTCATTAGAGCATGTTTAGTTTATCCAATACAGGATTTATCCAGGTTAATTGGTGTCCTAGGACGATAGTACTTTTATTATGAATTAAAAATTAGAATATCTTCAATTTTTTTACATATAAAATTCTAATTATATGTGTTAACTACAGAGTCACCCAAATCATCATACGGCACTCCAAACTTGGGCCTCGCATGCCAGCGCGTCAAACGCTGCACACTTTAATTTAAATTCCTTAATTTTTCGCTTTTCCGTTTTATTGGTTCGTCCTTTATTTCTAACTTTTCAGTTGACAGTTATAGTTGATTTCCGTGCAGTAGTTTGTTTTCTCCATTTTTATTGCAGTTTTATTTGTATAAGTGGTGACTTACTAACTAATATTTATTTTACAGCTGCATACCTCAGTACCTCAATATTAAAAAACCTATCCCCTTCCCCCTTACATTTTCCCCCATTTCAAAGCCAAATTTTGTTTTTTACAGTTCCAGTTCGCCTTGCCGCCCTTATTTTGTTATTAAATTGTTTTAAGTTTTTAGTTGGTTGTTCTAATTAGGAGTTGTTTAGTTATGAATGTGACCGTTTGTCGGTTACAATATGTGTTTTATCTATACTCACGCAAACCGTCGGACCGAAACACGTTTAGTTGGTTTTAATCGACCAAAACAAAAATCGAAAAACACGCTTACGACAAAAACGTCGTTCTGGTGTGAATCCAGTCCTAATGTTTTGCTGCTTGTTTTGATGGTATTGTCAAAATTATAGGATTAACACACAGAGTGCTTTCTGTTTCGAAAAGAGCAATCGAAAAGATATTCTTTCCGTTAAAAAAAGAGTACTGACCTACACACTGTGGCAGTATGGAAACTTATATAGGATAAAGAACAAATTTGACAAGCGTGTTTTGGCAACTGGGATTTGGCTGGCAATGCTTGGAAAAAACACAGATACTAAGCTACATAAATGAAGCAGGATTTGAATTGTTTGTAAAATGCCATGGCAAATTGAGACCTGCAAGCATTGAGGCAAACCTGGCCACAAACTCGCCACTTGCCCGGGGAGATCCCCGCCTAACCAATACCCGAAGCTATAAAAATTACAAGAGAACGACAACCTGCCAAAAGCAAAACCTGTTGAATTATATTGAGTAAAATTGCACAGACAAATATATTACATAAAACAAAACATCGAGATCAAATACTGTAGACAGAGTGTTGCGGTCATTTACAATAAGTCCCAAGTCTAATCCAAACCTAACATATCTAGAAATCGCATTCATTTTTTTGCTCATTGAACCGTCGCCGCGTCGTCACCAATTTAGAAGGTCGTTGAAATTTGTTTATTTTCTGTGCTGTTCTGCTTAGAACGAGGTTATAAAGGTTTACATGTATGTATTTCTGTTAAAGACAACAATTGTATATATTTATTAAGTTGATCAAGCCTTGTACGTAAATCAAGAAATTGTTTCGATATATTTTGAATTGCTATCGTTGATGTTGCTATGGAAATTACACGACAGACACACAGGGTGTTTTGTGTAAAAAACAATCACTGGTCAAGTTACGCTGAACAGCTCGATTTGTCAACACAGGGTTGACAACGTAGAGTAGGGCATTGTCCGTGTTGAATCCTACATTTCTGGAATTCGTATCACTGATTTAGTAATTTCTGGCTTTTGTTCAATTGATTCCTTATCTATGTATCACTGATTTAGTAATTTCTTTTCTGGACTTCGTGAGTTCGTGAGATTTCTGGATTTCGTGAGTTCGTATCTTTGATATCTGGAGCTCGGTTCACTGATTTATCTCTGAATTTTCAGATGGCAAACGCGAACAACGCGCCCCGCTAATATAGTTAACCGACGTCACTCCTAGTGAAGGAGAACTAAAAGTTGTGCGCAGAGCTGCTCGCGTTCAAGCACATCTGCTGGAAATGGAAGCGATACCGAACACGAGGCCGAAATCCAACGAAAAAACAGAAAAAAAGTTTCGCGCTTGACCTGCAGTTTGAAAAAGCTACACTTTTGGCGAAGGGTGGAAGTTAACTTTCCAATTATCTTGTCGCTTTGTCAAACGCCGCCCTTTCAAAATCGCGTAATACTAAAGTCAGCCCTTTGAAAATCACGTAATATTAAAATCAGCCTTTTCAAAATCGCAAACTAATAAACTCAGGCCCTTTCAAAATCGCATAATATTAAAGTCAGCCCTTTAAAATCGCATACTACTTTAGTCAGCCCTTTCAAAATCGCGTAATATTAAAGTCAGCCCTTTCAAAATCGCACAATATTGAAGTCAGCCCTTTCAAAATCGCGTATTATTAAAGTCAGCCCTTTCAAAATGGCATAATATTAAAGTCAGCCCTTTCAAAATCGCATACTACTAAAGTTAGCCCTTTCAAAATCACGTATTATTAAAGTCAGCCCTTTCAAAATTGCGTATTATTAAAGTCAGCCCTTTCAAAATGGCATAATATTAAAGTCAGCCCTTTCAAAATCGCATACTAATAAAGTAAGCCCTTTCAAAATCGCATACTTCTAAAGTTAGCCCTTTTAAATTCGCGTATTATTAAAGTCATCCCTTATATTCAGTACTTTAAATACTTATTTTTTTGGCAACACTTTTGCAATGTCAGCCAGTTAGTTAGCCTTTTAGTGCGACCCAATACAGCCATAGATTTAATCACAATATCCTGCCCAATATCATACCAAACACGGAATATCTCTTTCTTTGTTTATTGTTGTTGTTAACCAACAAGCAGACTTCTTCACAAAACATAGATATCAAGTTTGCATTCGTAACCAGATAATATATAACCGGGACCCTTTTCTACAAGCGGAAATAATTGCGTAAAGTAATGTTAGTGTTAATAAATAATAATGGTTAGCAAGTGGTTGACAATATCTAGTTTTATTTCATTTTATAGCATAGTATTATTTTTTGCGGGAAAATGTGGCTGTTTTACACAAAAGTCAAGCTGGAAAGTTACACCGACAATTTCAACGCAATCAGTTTAAAGTACAATACCAAACCTGAATTTGGCATGTAAACAATTATATACAATAGAAATGCACGGATTGAGAGTTTCATTCAACCCCATAAGCAGCATAGGGTGGTTTAATTATATAACTTGACTACATCAAATGGTACGATAATTACACGCAGCGCAGATCCTGAAGCGAGGGTTGAACTGGCTAGCGTATCCCCGGTAGTTGGCGCAACAGAGAGAAGTTAATTTACCTCTTGAACTCGACGTCATACTTTAATTTGTGCGCTTCGCATTCCATGTATGAACGACATAACTTATGAATTGTAACCAATAAACGAATTGTAACCAATAAACTCTCCTTGAATATATACATTTATTAGATAATAATTATCAAGCACACTCCACTCCCACAAAACTTACAATTGTGAGTCCCTTAACATATTTTTCCTCTGTTTAGGTAAATGGAGATGTTACCACACGTGCAATTGTCAGATAACCTCGAGTCAAATGTTAACGAACTTTGTTGAAAACACTTTAAACCCTTTGCCATCATCGTATGCGTCTTGCCCAACGATACAACCGACCAGTTTGCGCTACTGTATTATAAGATATAAATGTTGTACTGATGAATGGTGGTTACTTATGAATTGGTGTTTATAGAGAGCCAGTATTGAAGCTCGAAATAAAAGTTAACAAAACGATTAACCAACGTTATAATGGTCGAACTACAATATCCATTATTCAATAAGATATATATATATAATGTGAATTTTTAGCCTTGAAAGGCTTGGTAGCTTACCGTTTGTGTCAGATAAACATGGTGTCATGAAATTACGCGATCGAACCAAGTACGCTAGCTCCCATAGTTTAACAAACACTTTAACAACAGACTCCAAAAGTTCAACTTTTTAACCTCAGTGACGAGAAAAAAACATTTTAGAACAGTCGTGTGCGATATGTGTGAATTTATAACAAGCGTTTAGAATTATTGTATATTTGTACCTAGGGCGGGAAATAGTTTTTTTTGCGTATTCTTTGTTTTCTGCCAAAAAGGAATATTTAATTCCAATGTGTAAGAAAGTTAACAATGTATACATGAATAAGAAAAACACAACTGAAAATAAAATATTCAAATTTTTTCCGGGGTTGATTTGTGTCCATTTGTGATTGTTTTGGTTCAACGCATTTATCAAGAAACTGCTTTAAAACTTGAAGGTACTGTTTCTTTTTATGTCGTTTTACTTAAAATTCACAACTGTACACTCAATATGTATTATCTTACACGTACGGAAGATTTAACTCTATAGGAAGAAATGTCAATGCTTTTGATATAGAGCGTAAATGACATTGAACTCTAGTTCTGGTGGAATTGAATGCTGTGGGTATCCATAAAATTGGTTCATATATGGATATGCATTTGATACAGTGATAATAGTGCATCATTTTGGCATAAAGTGTGCCCTCCTTTTATTACTGCCTTCAAAGGATCAAAAACAAATAAACGAGTTACTGGCGTAAGTTTTATTTTGGGTGATTTAAGTTTTTTTTCATAAGTTTAATTAATATTTAAGTTTTCATACGGTCAATTGTAAAATAACCTTGCATCAAAGGTCTGGTTACCGATATGCAATTTGGTAAAAACGCTAGAGATACTACTAAAGTTTTAGTTCAACCGATTAAACCAGTGGACTCATGCGTATATGCGGCTTTCCCAAACCCCAAACCGACTAGCGTAAGCTACTGTCATAAAAATAGAATATTCATGTTGAAGTAATGAAGGTTGCTACTGATGAATCAGTGTTAGTCGGTATAGATAGTCTATAATATTAAAGCACGAAATAAAAATTAACCAAAAGACAAACTAACATTATAATTGTTGAACTACAATGCCATTTTATCAGTCAGTAAGCTATACATATATTATTGACATTTTAACCTTGCAAGGCTTGGTAGCTTACTGTTCGCGGAGGATAAACATGTTGTCATGCAATTACGTGTTCGTACCAAGGACGTTAGCTCCCCACAATCAAGAAAATACACGTCATTAACAGACTCCAAAAATTAACTTTTCAATAACAGCTACGAAAGGAAAGCCGTGTTTGAACAACAGTGTTCGATATGGATCAATTTATAACAAGCGGTTCGGATTATTTTCCGGCTCCGGTTTACTTATAATATTTAACCAGTTCAGGTTTAATTCTTATTTTCTTAATTAAAATTAAAATTTCGAGTTCTGGTCCAGTTCGTACAAATACAACCGTTCCGATAAATTCAAAGAAAGACATCACGAGAAATATTATGAGATGCAACACGTATCTCTGTCCTTGGGCAAGGCAATCGCGCTAATGGAATAAGCTGTTTTATGAAACAATGAAAACAAAGCATTCCCACGAAACACAAAATGTTTTAAATGTCCATTACGCTGGAATCTATTAATAGAAGTGCTACAGTGGGTTTAACAAGTAAAAACAGTTCTGATTAATTTTTAATGTATATAATTTGGAAAGGATAGAATAGGATATGATAGGATATTCATCTTTATCCCCGTGAATGGGAAAACCAAGGGGGCTAACACACGGGCAAGCATCAGATCACCTCGCGCCCATCGTCGGGTTACCGGAGCTATTGCAGTGTGTTGTATATGATAGACATGTTCCTTCAATTTGGTAGAACCCATTAATCCGCTGGGTTCAGGCAATGTCCGAAAAGTGCCTTGCCCAATGACACAACCGATTAGCTAACGACCAGTTTCGCACCTGCAACCTTTCGATTGAAAGGCGACGCACTTAACCGTTAGACCAACGGGCCGGAATTTGATAGCGTACTAGTCCACCTTAGTTAAAATTTCTACCAAGACTAAAAATGTAATCAACTATTACATGTAAGCCACCACTATTTTTAAAACCCATTTTGTCCGACGCTGCCGGTATATATTTGTGATGTAAAAAATGTAAGAGCCCTAACCGTTTCATTGCCACTTTGCCGCGTTTTTTCCTACCAAATGTGCCAAATTGATGATTCGTTAGTTTATTGAGCGCCTATGCTGTGATAACAAATGGTAAATAACCTATCTTTTGTATGTACTAGTTTTAAATTTAAAATACGTCATTTATTTGTCTATAAAGCTGTGCGCATTGGTGAAAATGTATCTTATAAACTATTCAATATCTATTACAGTACAGTCTGCTGGTTTGTCGAATACAAAATAGTTTATGCTGCCTACCAGCTTGAATGCCGTGAAATCAATATCGACTTTGTTTACACAATTCATTATTATATCATTTAGGGTAAAACATAAATTTAAACCGAATTATTAACTTTCCAAGCCATTTGTGTTAACAATAAATGCGCATTGTTCATAATGAATAACTCTTTATCACTCCACAATATCAATATGTATTTTTATTGTATCACAATGTGTAAATCATATTATTTGTGGATTTCCCTCCTAACTAACTTCATCACTTAAACGACAGGTTGCATGTGGAATATTAAGATGTGTATCAACAAGTCTGCCTCTCATCACGTGACTATTGTGGAAAGATTCAACCCAACAAATTTCTGCTGCAAGTCTTTGCTGCCCGGCTTCATAAAATATACTCCAAAGATTATTATTAATGATCAGAGTAAATTAAGAAAAACAAAAGTTAATAGCATACAAACAAAGTATTATCATATTTACTCGACATTTATGACTGAAATAAGTTTAAAAATACAATAATCCTAAGCGTGTTCGATTCTGAATCCACGTTATGATAGAAATGCATTAACTTAGGTTTAGCGGCCACGTCAAATTATACAGAATTTTAATAGTTTATTTCTTTTTTTTTAGACGTGTTCTAACGACTGTCGTTTTGCCGTTTTTTCCCGTTTTCCAAATTTTTACCGATAGTCCCGCTTCGTGTTTTCATCGTGGAAGCAAAAAATAAACTAAACTAAACTAAACTAAACTTAGTATCCATGTTTGTTAATAGTAATAGTTTGCTTAACATTCGTAGTTACAGAAACAGCGAAAACGAACGACACATACTAGAACTAACATAGAGCGAGAAATTTTAATTCGCTTTGAGTTAAACAAGTCATTCTCCTTTTGTTAATGTCAAATTGCGTTGAATTGCCAAATGTTTAAACAAAAGCATAGAGTATATATTTCGTAGGATAGGTTCACTAGCACGTGAATGTAACAACTACGTTCCAATATTTATTACCATTGTTTATCCGTAATATCATTCCGCAGGATTAAATAACGCATTTATTAAACGAAGAAGCTTAAACAGAGAAGCACAGCAGATAACCAGAGAAACAAACATTTCGCTGTGAAGTTGTGTTGTTAAAAAGTTTAAACACGCTCAGAATTGATGCCTTGCAGTTCTAGCTCAAATTGTGTATATTGTATGTGTGTATGACGACCCAATGTATATGAAACATATAGGACTTGGTATAATAGTGGTATATAACTTACCGCGGCTTGTTCTTCCGTTTCCATTTCAGCTTCTCACACTTTAAGCTTGAAGCCTCCGCAAGAATCGCTTGCCTCTACGCGTCGTCTTCGTCGTTTTCACGCATTCGTCGATTTGGTAGATTTCTGCACAACATAGTAAAGAATAAATATATTTAGTGCTGACAAAAAGTTTCTCTGGGCGTTTCTCTTTTTCAATTAGTAATTCCTACATGATATATTGTCGTTAAAGTCAATATCACCACGGTACATTGGGGTTAAAGTCATTATCATCATGGTAGATTGGGGTTAAAGTCATTATCATCAAGGTAGATGTTAAGGTAATGACGTCACATTGACTCCATATGAACCTCAGATAGGAAACGTGACAATTAAAACAAACACAACGGAAAAATTGACTAGAAACAAAAAAGCAAAATCTGGGCTCGTGCCGTATTGACGATCTCCTAAATGTAGAAAGCTTATATATCTAGTCGCACATTTTTACGCTGTAGAGCAATATTCCACACTGTGTTTTAACCAGGGCTACATCAACGTATCGATGATCGAGATATCATCGATATCGCAGCTACTATGCATATCGCGATTATCGTACTACAAACGGGGAAACTGTATCGATATAGCGAACACGCGCTATGTAGTTCAGGTACTACTATTGTCAGAACGAAAGAGAGCGACAGGGGAAGAGACTTCAACTTATACACGAAGGGTAAATCACTCAGGCATGCAACTCTAATGACGTATAACTCTACATCCCCCTTTATAAAGTATTACAGTAGGGAGGGGGTACATAAGTTCAAAAACACAATATGAACTTAAATATACAACTCATTCGTCGTACATAAAACGCTTGGGAGGTACAATAACTCTCCCATAACGCGAACGTATAGTACCCGAACCGTGACCGTCGGGCGGCACAGGTACAGGAACCAGTTGACTTCGATTTCGTCGCAGAGTGTGGTCCTCCGTTTGAACAGTGTATGGTTCACGCGAGGGTGCGCGCGAGGGGTGTACGAGGTTCACGCGAGGGTGACACAAGGATACCGTCTTTCAATTCTCTGTGTGGATCGATCCACAATGAAATTCCTTTTTCCAATGGTGGTAATGGTTTTGCGCGGTAACGTTTGTCATAATTTAGTTTTTGTTGGTGTTTTGCGATATTGTCTTTTCTTCGAAAGTCTTTTAGATGTGACCACTCTGGACCTAAATTCGACGGCAGCACGAGTAAGGTGCTTCGAATTCTTCTACCCATCAGTAATTCTGCTGGGCTGTATCCAGTGGAGAGAGGCGTTGCTCTGTAGGCGAGTAGACAACGGTAAGGATCAGATTTTCTCAGGATGCCCTTTATCGTCTTCACGGCTCTCTCTGCTTCCCCGTTGCTCTGAGGAAATCGAGGACTGCTGGTGACATACATGTCTAAAACCGTAACTGTTAGAAAACCTGTGGAAAATAAAGGATGCAAATTGAGGTCCATTATCTGATACTAGTTGTTGGGGAATTTCATGACGGGCAAATATTGATTTAATTTTCTCAATGACATCTGCCGATCGAGTCCCTCTATCAAGCAAAGCAACTTCAATAAATCTCGAGAAGTAGTCTAAAACAACAAGGTAGTTAAGATTTTTCCAGTAAAACAAGTCACAACCGACTTTCTCCCAAGGACTATTGGGCAGTTGAGACGGAATTAATGGCTCTGGGTTAAAATGTCTATACTTAGTGCAAATGTTGCAGTTTCTTACGTAGTTGTTCAAGTCTTTTGATAATCCAGGCCACCAAACAGACGTTTGTGCTCTTTCTCGACATTTGTTTATGCCCTGGTGCCCTTCGTGTATGCGATCTAGTATATCATTTCTTAGTGATGCTGGGATCACTAAGCGTGTGCGGTACAGCAGTAGACCATTGTACACCGATAAATCGTCACATACTTTCTTGTAACGCTGCAATTCGTAGGTCAGAAAAGAATTTAAAGGCCACTTAGGTGAAGCTTGTTTCTAACTTCTTCCAGACGAGCATCGGTTATTGGTAGGCTGGATATGATGCCGATGACATGATCACATGTTACCTCCTGTAGCTCATCTGCATCATTATCTGGTCCTGCAACGGGAGCTCGCGAAAGCGTGTCAGCCGTCACCAAAGACTTTCACGGTACGTACCGGACATCGTAAGAATACCACATTAATCGCATACGGAATCGTTGAATCCGCGGCGATAACTCGTCTATATTTTTTTGACCAAGCAAACTGACTAGAGGTCTGTGGTCCGTTTCTATCAAAATGTGAGCACCCAACAAGCAGCTACGGAATGTTTCGCATCCCCATGTTACGGCGAGGGTTTCCTTTTCTATTTGCGCATATTTTTGCTCCGTAGACGTTAATGAACGAGAGGAGTAGGCGATTATTCTTCTTTCGCCGTCTACTTCTTGAATTATCACTGCCCCTAAACCGAATGAAGACGTCACGAAACTGTGGTTTTACATGTTGGATTGTAATGTGCTAGAACGGGTAATGACGCAAGAAATCCTTTAACATGGTCAAAGGACTCATGCTGTTCAGTTTTCCACCCCCACTCTTTGTCTTTTAGTAACAATTCTCTCAGGGGTTTTGTGGTTAGTCATTCCTAAAAATCGACGTACACCACTAACGTCGGTTGGACTTTTCACTCCACATACAGACTTTTCACTTCACATTTCACTTCACATCGACATTTATCTGGGTCTTCGTGAATACCGTTGCCATTAATAACATGTCCAAGGAATTTGATGTAGGATTTTCCGAATTGGCATTTGTCATTTAGTGTTACCCCCGCTTCCTTCAGCCTTTCAAGAACAGTTACTAACCTTGAATCGTGTTCCGATTGTGTTCCTCCAAATATGAGAACATCATCAATGTGGCATAGCACACCTGGAATTCCTGTTAGGATATTGGACATCCGCCGCTGAAAATGCTATGGAGCGGACGAAATTCCAAAAGGAAGGCGATTAAAACAAAACCTCCTCACTGGGGTTATGAACGTGGTTAGCAACTTATTTTCTTCGGATAGGGGTATCTGCCAAAAAACGGAGTTCGCATCTAATTTAAAAAATAATTTAGCTCCATTTAGCTTTGCAAGAGTTTCATCTACAGTTGGCATTTGAAGTTCTCGGCACACACTTTTGTTTAACTTGGTATGGTCAACGCAGATACGTAATTTCCCGCTGCTCTTTCGCACAACCACCATGCCGGTTCAACTTATATACGAAGGGTAAATCACTCAGGCATGCAACTCTAGTGACGTATAAATCTACAGAAACTTAACCCAACGACGCGTCTTTTTGTATAGTATAAATAGAGTTTATGCACCCACAAATGCATTAATATGACGAACATACTTAACAACACTTTTAATTGTAATGTAATGATCGTAATAAACCGTAGTCTTACGGCTATTATTGTGTATTATTAGGGGTAATGTGTTTATGATATTTTTTAAGTCCATTACGGCCATGGTACCATCATTTTTTTTACTTTCAAACTTAGTATACCTTAAGTTGTACCTACTATGTAATATAAAGTACAACATCCAACGTGTTAAATGCCGTTTTGGGTATTTGAAGGTTCTAGAAAAACTTTACAAACGCATCATTTACGAACTATGCTGAAACGCATTTTAGTCCGTTATAGACGTTTGATTTACATATTGGAAATTCCCCATGTTTATTTACCTTTACTATCGCGATTATCGTGATACGTGGACCAGCGATTATCGATACATTTTTAAATGTAACATTGCTGCTCTAGTTTTAACCCACAACTACACAATCAGATCAGAATTGTTGACAAAGGTCTTACTACGAACACACACATAAACAAAGTAATAATTATTAAATACAATTCCGCTCACGCTTTCACTGTGTTGTCGAAATCCCAGCAATGAACACGTGATACTTGTTTCTTTCGTCTCCACCGATGTCCTTTCTCGTCGATTCTTTTCAGCGCAAAAGCTGGTTTCTCGGGTTTTCTGCAGAGTTTTTATTTTATTATTATGAGTATTAACACATATTTGTCTCCAGCCTCATGTTTATACTTTGTACAGGAAATCACAACAAAAGTGAACAATTACCACTCTAACAGGCAAGGGTTCTCAAGTTCTAATTATATAAGATACTATTAATATTGTCGGTCTCATCTACCCCCTTTTACAGGAACCCCAGAAAGTATCGTCGACCACCTGCTTGTCACAGCCGCTTCGTGTTTGATCGTTTCCACAGTTGATTAAAATGTTTCTGCATGGTGGATTGGGTTAATATCAACATTAAAGCTTGATTATCAGGATGTTGTTATTGATGTCGTAAGTCAGTACCTAAACTTAAGGTTAAAAATGTGGTCACGTGATAAACTTTGGTCATGATGGTCACGTGATAAACTTAAGGTTGAAAATGTGGTCACTTGATAAACTTTGGTCATGATGGTCACGTGATAAACTTAAGGTTGAAAATGTTTTAGTGACCAATATACGTCAAAATAAAATGCTTTCGCCGATAGTGTGTTATTTCTTGTTAACTTGTTATAAAAAAGTAGCTGGGCAACAACGCCAAATCATCACGGTGGATATCATTTATGTACACAATTCTACGCGGTAGGCAAAGTACAACATATCTAACCTTTTCACATAGCACACAAAACACCAGCGAGGACCGCAGATCGCCTCCTCTGCCACAATTCGCTTCTGCTGATTGAATAATTTGTCCTCGCAAAAGTTTACCGTTGCAAATAAGTGTCAATTTTTTTCCTTTCGTGCTACTTGTGTTGCATTACACAACTTCTAATCCAGGTAATAAATGTTCAAATCAGATGTTTCCATTTATAGCACAGAAAGGCGCAAACACCCTCGTTATTGCCTTTTTCTCTTTTAGCCTAAAGTTGACCTCATAGCTGAAGCAACGCAACAATGTCGATCGTTGTGTTTGAACAAAGATATTTGTGGTTTGACAAAATATTCTTCCAAAGTTGAACGACCGATTGTCATAATAACCCAACTTATATTGACGGTGGTCTATGTACTACCTTGATTATCCGTAAGCTATTTTCAAAGGTGTATATGTATCGACCGTACAATTGACGTGTTTGCGTGTATAAGAGGCAATAAATGTCGGTTTGATCTGCAGTAGGAATGGGGGGATCGTACATGAACGGTCGTCAATATTGGTTGGAACAGGGGTCGGGTGGCCGGACAAACATCTAGCGGACAATGAAACACATGGATAGGAATTTATATCTATTTGTTTTACGTTTATAATTTAGCACACGCTTGGCGGTTTTGTTTGATTATCCAGTTGTTAAATTTATTTTATTACGTAATAATTGCGATTACTTTGTAGTTGGCACGGTTTACGTTTACTTTAAGAGTTACTTACCTGGTTTTGTTTATGTTGCAGTAATAACCCAAGGTATTAGTTTGTTTCATCTTTAATACAGTCGACATAGAGTGCACTACAACGGGGGAAACGAAGCTTAATGGAACGAAAAGTGAATTGGTAACGTAAGTATACCTCTTCGTGTCAGCGGTTTTGTCGGGAGAGTGATGTCGAATCTGAACTCGTCGTATTGGACTCTTGGACGCACCAATTGATGCCCAGAACACGTTCATACCTCTCCTCCTAGCGGAATATCTTGAATCACCTTTGCTCGATCATCGACCGGAACGGATTCCGTCACATCGGTAATTGTGTATAGCCGATTCGGCCGTTTAAGGAGGCGTTTAACTTGTTATTCTCCCTATCTCTCCGATACAAACTGACCTCACAAAAACAGCTGTCTCTTAAAATTCTGGCCTAGGAAGTCATAGATTTCTTTTATTTCAAAATTTTGATCTCTTACCCCATCGTACATTGGCAATTTTTTGTCCCACAAATTCTTTCGTAATTATTATTAGCGTTGACCGAAATCCTTTTTTTTTTCTTTTGTCATGGATTTACGTCATTGCAACATATTTAGAGGCATAGCCGAGCGGGGGATTTTTAGTTACGATTTTATTCCAATCGAGAAGCGTTGTTTTAAACGAGGGCACGCCAAATCTCTACGGATAAAAGCAAAGGGGCCGTAACATGTATATAAAGCTTAATAACATTTCTTCGATGTCGGCATATTCAAACAAATAACTGGAAGGTTACCGAAGCTATTGCAGCATGTTGTAAAGGATTAAGATTTTACATAAGTTTCTGTAGAACATTTTATTTAATGAGTCCATGTAAAGATGTTTCGCACGGGGACACAACCATATACCTAGAAATCAGTTTCAAATCCGCAATCCAGTTATTAGTTCAGATATATTTGCTTTGCGTTTTAAAGGTGGTACTGTTCTTTTGATTTTGCTTTGGTACTTACCAGGCTATTAAACCTTAATAAAGAATAAAACAGCTATATATGTCGCTGTTTAAAATGAACTATGCAAAAATAAACCAATGGCTAAATATCAAACAGTGAATACAATATAAGAATATAATAAAAAAATGTAATATTTGCACAGCAGTAAGCTGATCGTATAACAGCCTACGCAGTATCGCGAAAAGAGTAATAATATTTATCCCATACAGACTGAATCAATATGGTGCACGATATGTCCTGGTATACACACATCATTCCAATTTGCCCCAATTTATACTTCAACAAACGCTTTAAATATGTTAATTATACGACATTAACAATGCTTTATGAAGTTTTTAATTTTGCCTGTTGCTGGCGGCACGATGAGGTCTGACGTACCAGTCATGTGATTCTGCTACACAGTAATACAGTTTTCATTGTTTTTTTTATTTGTTAATTTGTTTGATGCATTTGTTACGTTTGCGGTTGTATTTTATCTCGCACGAGGATGGAAAAATAATCATTAGGAAAACATTATTTCATTACAAATTTTAGTCGAGTGTCATTAACAAAGAAGATTATCAAGAGAACCTGAGTAAGCATACCCCTAATAATAACAAAGAAGATGTAAAAATCAACGTTTTAACTTTATTTGAAGATCTGTAATCCGTCCGTTGTATACTGGAGAAGAACATGATGTAAATTAATATAACTAGTCCTACGTTACGTTCTCTTTGTATAACATTGTGTTATCTAACAAAGTTTATATAAAACTATATAATAATAACATCTGTGTCGTTTGGTATCGTGTCGACTTATCGGAATAGAACTAGATACAGTTGCATGTTTTATCTTGGTACGTGATTTTGGTGCGTGTGCTGATTAGTTAATGATAATCAACCTTTTGACCTGTAGCATTTATTGTTCGTTATCTACCCGCCAAAAACCGTTTGAGTTTACCGCCCATTTTATTTTATATACCGTTGCATTGTGCTTTAAGTTAGTTGTGATTTTATACTGCTTATGTGAATACAAGCATTTTATACAAATATTGTTGAGAGCTGCTGACTACAGGCTATCGAGATCCCTGCTTAAAAGTGTAACAGGTACCACTTATCTAGGGTATATATAGAGTTGGATGCCGGTTTCCCAGTATGTCACTTATTCACAGCCATATTCCCTATTACTTAGCGGTAAGAGAGCAATAATTAAAAAGGGAGATTTTCTACACCGGAAAGTCTGCAACACTTTTTCTGATTCGTCACTGTTGATACCCCTATGCGCGGCAAATGACGAGAGGCCATCTCTTGGTAAACATATTAAATTTTAATGATGGCAATAAACTAAGGTAATGCCTAATTTAGCCTATCAACCGTAACCCGACGATGGGCGCGAGCTGATCTGACGATTGCCCGTGTGTTAACCTCCTTGGTTTTCCTATTCACGGAGATAAACATGAATATCCTCCTATCCTATACAGATCCCCGACAAATATGCAAACATACTTATATATGTTGATAACTTGCTTGCATTAAATAACTTTCATGTAACCACGTTCAAGATGGCGTATAACCAATTAAGACCTCTATGAACGGCAGGATGTGACGAGTGATACCCTCCATGAGTCATTGTTTTTAAACGAGTGTTTTGCTGAGTAACAATGGTGGTGATTCCCCAATGTTTGTTTTGTTGAAAGCAGCATGTGCTAGGCTGCGCGCCGGTGTTCTCGTTTAGCTGTAAAGTTTTGTAATCGTGGAGCAGTGTTTTGTGAAATAAAGGTGTTGAATGTGCATCTGCTAGCTGTTTTGTTGGAAAAAAGTTGCCGATGTACGAAGGGGTATGGGCTCAAAATTTTTAAACAAAATTTTGTAGGGTTTTGAGTTTAGGTTGCAGATCCAAGCTTCAATTTTAAATTGTGAAAAAATCTAAGACTTCCTATGTCAGGATTTTGAGTGACAGTCGTTTTTGTGAGGTCAGTTTGCATTGGAGAGATAGGGAAAATAATTAGTTGAACGCCTCCTAAATGAAAAACGGGCTATTTTGAATTTTTTGCCAAAGATCTTCAAATTTATAGAAATTTGAGTGTGGATAAATGTTACTAGTCAACTGTTTGTCTAAAATCTTAAATTTAATTACTTATGCTAATTAGCAGAGTAATTAATTAGTCATTTTTCCTCATTTTTGGTTATTTTCACTCCGGTAGAGGGTCGTTTGGATATTTTTTCAAGAACCTAACTTCGAATGGCTTTTATAAATACCAGACAATCTTTCGATACAGGTTGTTAATCCGATTTGTGATATAGGACTGAAAAATGTACTCCTCTTGGTATCCACATGTGTACCTTTTTTTCATATTTTTCAATTTTTGGGCAGGTGTGAAGGCCTAGATGTGTTGTTGGACACTTACGCATACAGAAGATATAAAAACTTACCAATCCTAACCATCCTTGATTGTCAAACATTGGTGAAAGAAGTGGAGGCAGACAAAATGTGGTCACACGAGAACTCATAAGGTGACATTGGGTGTGTTTTTTACTCAAAAACAACTATTTGTACCCTGGTTATGGACTTTAAACCTTTCAAAATACAGTGAAAAAATGTGCTGAAACTTGTGGAACATCAAGCCAGTGAATTTTAATGTGTACGAAGAGTTTCAGTCATCACCAGTGACACTGTCGCCAAATGAAATCTACAGAATAACCACCCTTCAGTCAAAGGCCTGTAATAGCCGAAGCAGTCAACAGTAAACGGTTAAAATTTGGACCGGAGTCTTACAGAATGACCTCTACTAGTAAGTTCAAACAGTTTAAACCAAACTGGAACGGTCACCGGTTCCAAGATGGCGTATAACCAATTAAGACCTCTATTAACGGCAGGATGTGACGAGTGGTACCCTCCATGAGTCATTGTTTTTAAACGAGTGTTTTGCTGAGTAACAATGGTGGTGATTCCCCAATGTTTGTTTTGTTGAAAGCAGCATGTGCTAGGCGGCGCGCCGGTGTTCTCGTTTAGCTGTAAAGTTTTGTAATCGGTGGAGCAGTGCTTTGTGAAATAAAGGTGTTGAATGTGCATCTGCTAGCTGTTTTGTTGGAAAAAAGTTGCCGATGTACGAAGGGGTATGGGCTCAAAATTTTTAAACAAAATTTTGTAGGGTTTTGAGTTTAGGTTGCAGATCCAAGCTTCAATTTTAAATTGTGAAAAAATCTAAGACTTCCTATGTCAGGATTTTGAGTGACAGTCGTTTTTGTGAGGTCAGTTTGCATTGGAGAGATAGGGAAAATAATTAGTTGAACGCCTCCTAAATGAAAAACGGGCTATTTTGAATTTTTTGCCAAAATCTTCAAATTTATAGAAATTTGAGTGTGTATAAATGTTACTAGTCAACTGTTTGTCTAAAATCTTAAATTTAATTACTTATGCTAATTAGCAGAGTAATTAATTAGTCATTTTTCCTCATTTTTGGTTATTTTGACTCCGGTAGATGGTCGTTTGGATATTTTTTCAAGAACCTCACTTCGAATGGCTTTTATAAATACCAGACAATCTTTCGATACAGGTTGTTAATCCGATTTGTGATATAGGACTGAAAAATGTACTCCTCTTGGTATCCACTTGTGTACCTTTTTTTCATATTTTTCAATTTTTGGGCAGGTGTGAAGGCCTAGATGTGTTGTTGGACACTTACGCATACAGAAGATATAAAAACTTACCAATCCTAACCATCCTTGATTGTCAAACATTGGTGAAAGAAGTGGAGGCAGACAAAATGTGGTCACACGAGACTCAAAGGTGACATTGGGGGTGTTTTTTTACTCAAAAACAACTATTTGTACCCTGGTTATGGACTTTAAACCTTTCAAATTACAGTGAAAAAATGTGCTGAAACTTGTGGAACATCAAGCAGTGAATTTTAATGTGTACGAAGAGTTTCAGTCATCACCAGTGACACTGTCGCCAAATGAAATCTACAGAATGACCACCCTTCAGTCAAAGGTCTGTAATAGCCGAAGCAGTCAACAGAAACGGTTAAAATTTGGACCGGGGTCTTACAGAATGACCTCTACTAGTAAGTTCAAACAGTTTAAACCAAACTGGAACGGTCACCGGTTCCAAGATGGCGTATAACCAATTAAGACCTCTATGAACGGCAGGATGTGACGAGTGGTACCCTCCATGAGTCATTGTTTTTAACGAGTG
>CH001987.1:270088-294382 GCA_000149265.1 Ciona savignyi
TCTCGCCCTGTGGTGGATTCTCTTCAATTTATAGAAATTTGAGTGTGGATAAATGTTACTAGTCAACTGTTTGTCTAAAATCTTAAATTTAATTACTTATGCTAATTAGCAGAGTAATTAATTAGTCATTTTTCCTCATTTTTGGTTATTTTTACTCCGGTAGAAGGTCGTTTGGATATTTTTTCAAGAACCTAACTTCGAATGGCTTTTATAAATACCAGACAATCTTTCGATACAGGTTGTTAATCCGATTTGTGATATAGGACTGAAAAATGTACTCCTCTTGGTATCCACATGTGTACCTTTTTTTCATATTTTTCAATTTTTGGGCAGGTGTGAAGGCCTAGATGTGTTGTTGGACACTTACGCATACAGAAGATATAAAAACTTACCAATCCTAACCATCCTTGATTGTCAAACATTGGTGAACGAAGTGGAGGCAGACAAAATGTGGTCACACGAGACTCAAAGGTGACATTGGGTGTGTTTTTTACTCAAAAACAACTATTTGTACCCTGGTTATGGACTTTAAACCTTTCAAAATACAGTGAAAAAATGTGCTGAAACTTGTGGAACATCAAGCAGTGAATTTTAATGTGTACGAAGAGTTTCAGTCATCACCAGTGACACTGTCGCCAAATGAAATCTACAGAATAACCACCCTTCAGTCAAAGGCCTGTAATAGCCGAAGCAGTCAACAGAAACGGTTAAAATTTGGACCGGAGTCTTACAGAATGACCTCTACTAGTAAGTTCAAACAGTTTAAACCAAACTGGAACGGTCACCGGTTCCAAGATGGCGTATAACCAATTAAGACCTCTATTAACGGCAGGATGTGACGAGTGGTACCCTCCATGAGTCATTGTTTTTAAACGAGTGTTTTGCTGAGTAACAATGGTGGTGATTCCCCAATGTTTGTTTTGTTGAAAGCAGCATGTGCTAGGCGGCGCGCCGGTGTTCTCGTTTAGCTGTAAAGTTTTGTAATCGTGGAGCAGTGCTTTGTGAAATAAAGGTGTTGAATGTGCATCTGCTAGCTGTTTTGTTGGAAAAAAGTTGCCGATGTACGAAGGGGTATGGGCTCAAAATTTTTAAACAAAATTTTGTAGGGTTTTGAGTTTAGGTTGCAGATCCAAGCTTCAATTTTAAATTGTGAAAAAATCTAAGACTTCCTATGTCAGGATTTTGAGTGACAGTCGTTTTTGTGAGGTCAGTTTGCATTGGAGAGATAGGGAAAATAATTAGCTGAACGCCTCCTAAATGAAAAACGGGCTATTTTGAATTTTTTGCCAAAATCTTCAAATTTATAGAAATTTGAGTGTGTATAAATGTTACTAGTCAACTGTTTGTCTAAAATCTTAAATTTAATTACTTATGCTAATTAGCAGAGTAATTAATTAGTCATTTTTCCTCATTTTTGGTTATTTTCACTCCGGTAGAGGAGTCGTTTGGATATTTTTTTAAGAACCTAACTTCGAATGGCTTTTATAAATACCAGACAATCTTTCGATACAGGTTGTTAATCCGATTTGTGATATAGGACTGAAAAATGTACTCCTCTTGGTATCCACATGTGTACCTTTTATCATATTTTTCAATTTTTGGGCAGGTGTGAAGGCCTAGATGTGTTGTTGGACACTTACGCATACAGAAGATATAAAAACTTACCAATCCTAACCATCCTTGATTGTCAAACATTGGTGAACGAAGTGGAGGCAGACAAAATGTGGTCACACGAGACTCAAAGGTGACATTGGGTGTGTTTTTTTACTCAAAAAACCAACTATTTGTACCCTGGTTATGGACTTTAAACCTTTCAAATTACAGTGAAAAAATGTGCTGAAACTTGTGGAACATCAAGCAGTGAATTTTAATGTGTACGAAGAGTTTCAGTCATCACCAGTGACACTGTCGCCAAATGAAATCTACAGAATGACCACCCTTCAGTCAAAGGCCTGTAATAGCCGAAGCAGTCAACAGAAACGGTTAAAATTTGGACCGGAGTCTTACAGAATGACCTCTACTAGTAAGTTCAAACAGTTTAAACCAAACTGGAACGGTCACCGGTTCCAAGATGGCGTATAACCAATTAAGACCTCTATGAACGGCAGGATGTGACGAGTGGTACCCTCCATGAGTCATTGTTTTTAAACGAGTGTTTTGCTGAGTAACAATGGTGGTGATTCCCCAATGTTTGTTTTGTTGAAAGCAGCATGTGGTAGGCTGCGCGCCCGGTGTTCTCGTTTAGCTGTAAAGTTTTGTAATCGTGGAGCAGTGCTTTGTGAAATAAAGGTGTTGAATGTGCATCTATCTGCTAGCTGTTTTGTTGGAAAAAAGTTGCCGATGTACGAAGGGGTATGGGCTCAAAATTTTTAAACAAAATTTTGTAGGGTTTTGAGTTTAGGTTGCAGATACAAGCTTCAATTTTAAATTGTGAAAAAATCTAAGACTTTCTATGTCAGGATTTTGAGTGACAGTCGTTTTTGTGAGGTCAGTTTGCATTGGAGAGATAGGGAAAATAATTAGTTGAACGCCTCCTTCACTATAATATGAACATTGAGTATGGTTGTATAGGTTACCAGTGTAAGCTATGTTCTGAATTTGCCTTATTGCCCCTTAGCAGTTACGCGCTTTTCTTCAGCAAAGTTTATTGAATGCGGTAACTGAAACGAATTAACACAATATAAATAATACGAAACAATAAATAATAAACACAGAAGAATATAAATTAAATACCTGAGTTTGGGGTATTAGGTATAGGTCAATCCGTTCACTACAGATTAACTTTCTTTCTATTTATCACCATCGCTTTGACTATTCAACGCTTTTGGTCGTTTCACTACGGACTCTCACGTACAACTAAAAAGGTCACCGAAAATACTAAAGAAATAAACTAAAGCCACGCCTAACACGTGTACAAAAACAAAGAGAACAAAGGAAATGAGAGAAAATAATGACTTCACAGAAAACGGGAAATAATAATCTACATCAACAAAAACTCTCGCCTGAGGAATTGACGTGCATGGTTCATTTGTTCGCGAACCGACGTACATTTGTTTACAGGTGGCAACTCTAAAATATCCTCTGGTCTTATTCCAAAAGGATTTTCAATCCTTTCCGCTTCCAGACAAGCTGATGCTCGGGCGTCATTTTCTGCGATTTTACAGGAAATGCGATTTAAGGATACATCTTTATCGGCTTGAATTTTTGCCAATTCTAGTTCATTTTGTTTCCTAGTGAAAGCGAGTTTTGCTTTTAAGCCAGCAGCAGCGATATTTTGTTTGTAACGCTTCTTTTTTATCATTTCTTCCGCGGACTCACCCTTTCGGCTGGAACGTTTGCTGGTTGAAATTTTGTAGGAGTTAAATTTCAAGGAGATTCTTTCTTGTCGAAGCTGAATCACAGTTATTTTTGCCTCTTGCTTAGCTTTAGCTAAAAGTTCCTTGCATTTGGTGATCCTCGAACCTAACGTTTCGCGTTCGGTTGATTCGAGTTTCTCTATGATCGTTTCCATGTTTGACTTTATCGATGATAAATTATAACTCGCATTTTGCACTCCGACAAAATCATTTCCAATTATGGCC
This sequence comes from Ciona savignyi, assembly GCA_000149265.1. NCBI lineage: Eukaryota > Metazoa > Chordata > Ascidiacea > Phlebobranchia > Cionidae > Ciona > Ciona savignyi. Next base: position 273,670 of record CH001987.1, read on the forward strand.
ATATCCAGTACGTCTAATTTATCGTTTAGTTCACCTTCCATTTGGTTCCAACTTTCATAGTTTTATCCCCATTATTAAGTTCGTTGTCTCGATGTCGATGTTTCCGTGTTGTTACATTTTCTTCTCCAGCTAAGTTCTGCATCGCCACGTCTGTCTCATCACTTCGGGCCACTGCTTGTGAGTCTCGCGTCTGCTGATTTGTTTCAGCCTCAAACGACGCACTGCTTTCTTTGGGCAATTTCGTATCCATCATGTGTAGTTAAATTGCCAATCCACTCAGTTACTGTTCTGAATTTGCCTTATTGCCCCTTAGCAGTTACGCGCTTTTCTTCAGCAAAGTTTATTGAATGCGGTAACTGAAACGAAATAACACAATATAAATAATACGAAACAATAAATAATAAACACAGAAGAATATAAATTAAATACCTAAGTTTGGGGGATTAGGTATAGGTCAATCCGTTCACTACAGATTAACTTTCTTTCTATTTATCACAATCGCTTTGACTATTCAACGCTTTTGGTCGTTTCACTACGGACTCTCACGTACAACTAAAAAGGTCACCGAAAATACTAAAGAAATAAACTAAAGCCACGCCTAACACGTGTAAAAAAACAAAGAGAACAAAGGATAAAAAAGGAAATGAGAGAAAATAATGACGTTACAGAAAACGGGAAATAATAATCTACATCAACAAAAACTCTCGCATTAACACCCACTAATGTTTCTTTGATGTCTATTATAAATCATAAGTTGAATCACAACCAAATTACGTCACAATGGTAGTTTGTGTGACAATATCTATACCCGACCGCGTGTTAGAACATGCTTTCTTTTTGATTTAGTCGCCCTACAGACTGCAGCACAGTAATTTATCTGATATTTCTCCGTCCCCATTTTAAAGCCAAAGTTCGGTGAGTGTAATGTTTGCTATTTTATGTGTATATACCCGTCAATTAGTGATTTTGATCCCTTTAGTTTTAATTACACAGAAAACCGTATCCCCGTCCGTGTCTCCATCTCATCTCCGTCCGTATTATCCCCGTATTCGTTCCGTATTGTCCCTGCACCCTTCCGTTTCGTATCTTCAACTGTTTCAACCCTGATCGTTAATTATGGGTCCCATTTGGAAAAAAATGGGACACATATTGTTTTTGTCCGTTTTTTTTTTCTTTTTTTTTTGTCGAACGCTTGACAGACATGGCATGTCGCCCCGACATCTACCAGAAGGAAAAATGGAATCGCAATGAGACTTCGCCATATGTTAGACAACATGTTTTAGATGAACAGAAACCAAAATTTGGGGAGATAAAACCAGGGGAATTCCCCTGGGACGTTAAAAACCAAAACGGTATTTTTTTTCTAAACAACTAGCTTTTTTGGGCATAGCGCTTAAACGACAGCACCAATTTGAATCAGATTTGGTAAAATGTAAGTGCATTAGTAAGTGATTTAACACTTAAAGGAAATAAAAAAAATTACCTAGGGAAATACCCTAAACAAAAAGATTTTGTTCTCAAATCATGATTGTGACAAGCACGCCATGTCGCCCCGACATCTACCAGAAGGAAAAATGTAATCGCAATGAAACTTTGGTGTTTGTTAGGCAACATGGTCTAGATATACAGAAACCCAAATTTCCGGTGACAAATCCAGGGGAATTCCCCTGGGTCGTTACAAAACAAAACAGTATTTTTTTCTAAAAAATTTGACTTTTGGGGCATAGCGCTTGAACGGGTGTTACAATTAGAATCAGATTTTCTAAAATGAAAGTGCATTAGTCACTAATTTATAGCTTAAAAAAAATAAAAAAATTACCTATAGGGAAATATCTTAAAAATAGGATTTTGTTCTCAAATCATGATTGTGACAAGCATGCCATGTCGCCTCGACATCTACCAAAAGTAGTAATGGAATCGCCGATAAAATTTGATATTTGTAAGAGAACATGGTCTAGTTATGCAAAAATCAAAATTTTGGGTAATGAATCTAGGGGAATTCCCCTGAGACGTTAAAATTCAAAAAAATGTTTCTAATAAATTAGCTTTTTGGGGCATATAGCACTTAAACGGCTGCTCTAACTATTTTTAGATTTGGTGAAATGTTAGACCATTAGACAGTATGTGCCAATTAAAACAAAAAAACATTTACTTAGGGTAATTACGTTAAAATCAAAGTTATGTTCCTGAATTAAGTTTGTGACAGGCATGCCATATCGCACTGACATCTCCAACAAGGAGTCTACAAATCAGATTAAAACTTTAAGAATAGTTACATAACATGACCCACATATGTAAAAACAGAAACTTATCTACTAAACCTAGGAGAATTCCCTGATATCATGAAAAACTAAATCGGGCTGTTTTGGCAATTTAGCTTCATTTCACTTTGGCGCATGAAACGACGGTTTAATTAAAAGCATTTGTGGTGAAAATGTTCGTAAATTTAAGACGTTTATTCTTTTTTTAACTACACATGGAAAGGAAATTTGGTTTGATAACTATGGGACCCATGCGTTTATGCTTGCAGAAACAAACTACATATTCAATGTATAAAATACAAGTTGTGGTTACAAGGGACCCTGTAGCATAAATATATGGCATACAACATGTGTTTTACAAATAGTGGTGGTTAAACAGGTGGTTGACACTCTCTAGTTATAATTCGAGGACACAAACTGTCTGATCATTTATCGATACGAGTTATTTTTAAACCAACCCCGTTACTTCACCCGCGGAAGTAACATCGTTTGCAAACTGAGCAAACTGAGCCAACCCACCGTAACCGCACCCTTCGACCATGGATAACCAACCAGAACACCGCGTAGAACAATGGCTTCACAACATAGACGAAGCCAAGCAGATACCAGCACCAACTAATTCAACCACATCACTCAGTGACAAACACGAATCAGTAAGTGTTGTAAGTACTACAAGCTCGATGCGTAGCTTTAAGCTAAAATATAGCAAGGTTAAGCTTGAACTGGCTAGACTTGCGCGACGACAGGACTTAGAGAGAAAAGAAGGAAAACATGCAAAAAAAATACAAGAGGAAATTGCCGACCGCGAATCCCGGCGAAAACTAGAATTAGCTGAAGCTGCGGCTAAAGCATGGAAGGAAGCATCCCTTCCTGAGGCCAGACACAACGACGTTCAAACCCGCCAATATGCTGGCTCAACGACACCGCTTCTAGAAGACTACATCCACTGAACAATCACGCAACGAGATAACATCGACCGCAGCGCAACCACCACAACGTTCTACCCTGTACGTCCCGCCTGTTGTGCGCCCTAAGACAGCGCTCTGTCACATCGTCCCTTAATCGAACGTCTTTCGCCGCCGTTTCCGTCCGACATCCGGGTGAACAACGAAAGAGACACGTGACAACACAGCATCAGAACCCACCGTCCCGATATTCTGATCGCTCCCCAATGCGCAATCATCAACGATGTACACAGCTACCACCGACTCGTATCCGACGAGATTCACCACTCATTTATATAAACCATCAAGTTAGGTAAACGCTTCCTACCCAAACCAATCGTACGAAAATTTGATGAAGATTTGATGGATTACTGGTCCTTCCGTCAACCGAAACCAGCTACACATTGCCGACAAAGTAGAGTCATACGACCTTAAATTAGTATACCTACTTCAACATTGCACAGAGCCCGTATGTGATGAAATTAAGCATTACTTCGTAGATAGTTACCAACATAATATCTACGAAATGGCCATGAAAGAGTTATCCGAAAGATATGGCCAACCCCATATAATAGCACGACGGTGGGCGACCTTGATGCAGGAATTCCCGAGGGTGCCCGCAGATGACCCCGAAGCGCTGGAAAAATTGGCCGTTCTGCTCCGAAACTGCTGCGCATCCCTGCAAAAGACAAGGGTAAAGTCGACGGTACACTCTGTTGGCTTTATATCGACGCTGGTCAACAAGCTGCCTGTATAATTCAACCGTATCCTACGTGACACTATGGTCGTGGTATGTCGATCAAATCGGTAGTCTTGTCAGCGATTTAGTGACTGCCCATCACACACATCACCATAGTTGCAAAAAAATGTATTATCCCGTTCAAAAGCAGTGACGTATATGAATGAACAATGGTAGTAGCCAATCAATTGTTGAACTGAAATTAAATGACTAAAATAGAGTAATTAACTAATCGACTAATAAACTAATAGACTAAATTTCTGAAGTGTTCAACCACGATTCGATCAACCTTATTAAATAGAAAATACACAGTTAGCAATTTATAATACAGGCAGCTTAGCATAACAAATATAGAAACTTAAACACTTTCACAATTGCAAATGCTACACAAAACAATTTGGAAAACTGGAGTACTCATCTTGCACAAACATGGCTGATCTAACTTGGCGTGGCACTTATACAAAGAAAAGTTGCAATTCGTAAGGCATGGTGATTTTGCGCGTTACGCATGGTGGTTTTGATAACAATGGAAAGAATAAAAATCGTATACAACAATTTTGAGATTAATAACCGTAACACTGGCATTAGAATTGAGAAAGAAATGGATATCCAAGGCGCTGAATATACAAGACAAAACATGTGCGACAGCTGTTTATAACGACTTTGCTTAATTCGTTAGAGAACAGAGTCGCGAATCTAAGTCTGTGTATAGAAAGTGTTTACTGCTAAGGTCCACAAATCCTGTAATAACTGCTGCACGAAAACCGAAAGTGTCGGCATATAACGTGAACTTGACTGCCGAGTCTCCCATTTCTGCCGCTCCCACTCCGTAACCGTCCGGACTGCAGTGCCCTGTCTGTTCTTCCGATTGCTGGCGACGAAGAGCTTGAACTGCCCGACGTTGCGCTCCATAAGGAAATTCCCGCTACGCCGAGCAAGATTCCATAGCCCAATAAACTGAACCAATATAAGTACCTTCGTGCAGTGGACCTGCCACAAATTCCCGATGGTGAATTGATGCTGTTGATGGGCAACGACAACGCAAAGGCACACCGGTGCCTGGAAAGTCACATTGCAACAAATCCACGCGAGACGCCTGACGCTATCCGGACCCTCCTAGGCTGGCTGTGAAAAGGACCGTCGTTGGACAGCTCGCCGTACGAAGAGGGCGCAGCCGGATTTTCACTTCAAGCCACAGCAGGCTCAGGAAGTGACGAAGTTAAAGGATTAACTGATCAATGACGTGGGTTATTTGTTCCCCTCTTCCGATACTCTTGCAACCGACGACATGGTAACATTAATGTGCTGGCTTCGAATCCACAAGGAGGCGGTCTCCGATTTAGTGAACCCACTGGTAGGGGTGCTGATGAGATTCCGCAGAGAACGCGTAGTTATCGTATCCGACATATATGCAATCTTTCAACAAGTTATGGATTCTTCAAAAGATCTTGACGCTCTGAGATTCTTGTGGTGGCCAGAAGGCGACCTGACCAAATCACCCGTTCCGCACCGCATGAAAGTGCACCTGTTTGGCGCCCGCTCGTCACCGTGCTGCGAAACTTCTGCCTGCGCGAAACCGCCAGGAAAGTTTTTTCATCCACGAGTGGCCGAAGTTGTAAAGAATAACTTTTATGTGGACGACTGCCTCGTAACCGCCGTTGATGATCAAGCCGACATTCACATGGTGAAGGATTTACGTAATCCCTTTTCAATGGCTGGCTTCAAACTGACGAAGTGGCGATCCACGAGTACCGCTGTGATGGAATCCGTTCCGGCCGATGATCGAGCAAAGGTGATGCAAGATATTCCGCTAGGGGGAGAGGTACATGAACGTGTTCTGGGCATGAATTGGTGCGTCCAAGACGACGAGTTCAGATTCGACATTCTCACCCGACAAAACCGCTGACACGACGAGTTATGCTTTCCGTTACCAATTCACTTTTCGATCCATTAGACTTAGTTGCTGCCGTTGTATTGGAGGCCCGACTTATTTACAGAGATCTCTGCTTGATGAAAACCGACTGGGACGAGGAGGTCACTGGTACTGAGCTCGAGCGATGGAAAGCTTGGTGCAACAGCCTTAATGAACTAACCCGCATTAGAATTCCTCGGTGCTTCAAACCACAAGTCCGTCATCCGACCCCCGGAGTACGGCTCCATGTATTTGCATACGCATCTACCGCGCCCGTGGCTGTGTATGCTACCTTAGAACCACCTTAGAGGACGACAACACGACATGTTCGTTTATCATGGAAAAGTCTGTTCTTTGCGATTCTGGTAAGCACACAATCCCCAGATTGGAGCCCGAAGCTGCACTTGACGCCGTAAAATTGTCGCGAACCGTAAAAAGGGAACTCGGACAGGACTATTGTCCGTGTATCCACTTAACGGACTCGACACTTGTTCTACAAAGCCTTTTCTCTGACTGAAAACCTTCCATCTTTCTCAAATAGAAAATCGAAAACCGTCTTTCTCAAATCGAAGCATATACAAGCGTGCACGACTGGAGACATGTTCCTACGAAATTGAATCCAGCTGATCAAGCGTCGCGTGGAACGACGGCAGGGACCATGATGAAGACAGGAACGTGGCATACTGGCCCTAAGCTCCCCCACCGTACCGCTAAAGACTGGCCTACTACGTTTTGACGGCGACAACCAACAGAGCAAATCTACCGAAGTTTCGACCTGCCGAAATCCGAATCTGTATTTCTGACAACAACCAACTGCTCACCCACGGACAAATTCATCCGTTATTTCTCGTCATTGCACCGATTGAAGATAAGCACGTCCTGGATTCTGCGTTTTTGTGCATACTTGAAGAACAACGTAAAAAAGAAGGACACCGCAAAAATTCCGACATCCGCCTTCTACGTCACCGATCTACAAACTGAACCCGATTCTCAATGATGGCATTCTACGCATTGGAGGTAGATTGGACAATGCACGTCTCGACTACAAAGCACGCCACCCTGCCATTATCCCCGATAACTGCCACCTTACTGACTTACTGATCGATCACTGCCACAGTGTTGATGCTGCACACTCTGGCATGAATCACACTCTAAACATTTTATTTCAGCGCTACTGGGTGCAAAATGCTAGAGTTGCAACCCGACGCTACCGAGTTGTCCAGTATCTCGCTGACGAGTTCTGGAAACGCTGGATTCAAGAGTACCCGATCAATAATCTCTCGACAGAAATAGCACGAGCGAAAGGACAATGTTGCTGAAGGGGATATTGTTCTCCTTGTAGATAATTCCGCACCTCGAGGACAATGGCATTTGTGCCGAGTGAACAGCATGTTTCACGACAAACATGGGATCGTTAGAGGCGTCGAAGTGAAGACTGCTGCTGGGTTAAAGTTAGGCCTATCGCAAAACTTTGTGTGATCGTGAGCGAACGAGAAAGAAACGCCCCATGACCTGGCTTGGCGTTACGCCTTACTGTGTATATTGTGTATAGATTTTTTATTGTTAAAATGTGCTTCGAATCTTTTCTTTGTGTAAAAAATGAAACTGCTTTGATGACGCATTTTTCCATTTTTGGCGGGGGAGGATGTAAGATATCTCGACCCATTATTCATTTATTTGCGTGTATGTTTTATTGGTGTCTATGGTAAATCATAAATTGCGTCATAACCGAAATACATAAGACTGAGAGTTTGTGTTTATTATTAATTACGTTTTATTATTAATTAGATTACGTCCAGCATTAATTACGTTTTCTTCTTTATAATGTTATTGTGACACTGTTTTTCCTTTATTTATTGTAAAATGGTGATTGTTACTATTATAAAAGTATCATGCTGACCGTATAATAATCTTGAATCTCTAACCGTTCTGTATCAATCCCAACCAGCGTTCCTTATCACTCCTGACCTCCAATTACAACTAGAGGACATAAACTGCCATTTTATTTAACGATACGCGTCACTTTCAAATCGTAGCAACCCGTTACTCCACCCGCGGAAGTAACAGTGTCTGCACGTAAGATTTCACGCGTTTGACAGTAAAAAAAATTCAATCTTAAATCGGTTTGCGACTCTGGTACCGTATACTTCGTGGTGACATGAAAGGTAAACCCGTTACCCACTTTTTACGCAGTCGGATTTGATCGAGATGGATTGATGTATGCGGGGTGTTTGAGGGTGGCGTTTCGCTTGACCAAGCCCTCCTGTCAGACGGTGTTTCACACTCCGCAAGATTTGGGGGGTCTGGGCGTACCGTCTCTTGTTGACGAGAGTCACATACTGACGGTCGCCAGGGGTTCAAGATGTTGACGTCACCGGATCCACTCGTCGCAGCGATCTCCGCCGGGCGTGTGAAGATCTATATGGCCAAGTTCGGTCGGCTCGACGATGTGTGGTATCTGGTCACTAACTTATAAACAAAATGGACAACGGTTTTTTTAATCTTACAGTTAATGAAGGTTTAAACACCTGAACATTGATGTAAAAACGAATGAGCAAGTTTCCCGAAGTTTCTTTACTTGGAAAACATAATGGAGGAGAAACCAGAGTTGGAACAACCCACGAAATTGTTCATGCAAGGCTGCTATAGGATGATACATTAGTCCGGGTACAAATGAGCAATAAAGGTGAAGACAATTCCCTGGTGAGAACTGATATTAAGATAATGCTTGAAACTAATTCAGCACTCAAATATGGCATCAACAAGTTGCGTTGGAAATTAAGCAAACCCAACTTTTCTGACAATCAAAGTATGGTGGAACGCAGATATATTAGTCCGAGAAAGTTCAGTAATGAGTCGGATGTTTTTGATATAAATAAGCATATAAGGAACGTAAAGTTCCAAGGATTGCACTGTCCATGCCGATGGGATATTATGTATAATCTCATCCATGCTACTGAAAGAAAAGTGTTGAAAAGGTGAAAAGTTACTCAATGACCAGAGAGACCGGCGCACACAAACAACCTGGTAAAAGTGCTAACAAGGTACCGTCAAGAAAGAATTGCATCTACCGCTGACATCAAGGGAATGTTTCATCAAGTTCGCTTTCTTCTGTATATGATCGCAGTTCTTCCGCATATGATTGGTTGAATTCTACAGTTTGGACGAAAATGACGGAGTCTCTCATATCGCAACTATCTAAATTTCAACATAGAGGTAGCTTCCATATTGCTAAGTATAATAGTAGCCGCCGCTCAATACTTTCCTCCCTACCAGGTGCCATTGCCTAATTAAACCAAACTTGTGAATCAATAAATAAGTGCAGTTGCACAGCTGAGGTAGTTGACGTTAAATTGAACGGATTTATACTAAGAGAGTTTGAGTATCCGATTGACTCAATACACCACTGTACAGATTCCACCTCTGTTTTTAGTACATTTCGAACACAACTAACCACTTTCCCACATTCGTTGCCAATCGAATAACCTTTATTCGTCAACTGTAAACCTTCTCGTTGGCATTTCGTGGAGACAACCAGAAACCCAGTCGGTATAGCGCCACGCGGGTCAGACCATCAACAGGGTTATTTCACAAAGAAGTGTTTTGTTGGTGATCTGAGAATAAATGCCACCCCAGCCTAAACTGTTGGCTCAAATTCTGAAGTAAAACTCTTTCATCTTAATACAGGTTTAGCAAACGATAAACCTCTTTGGCCATTATGTTTGTTGCTGTTATACACACATGAAATTCCAGTTAGTCGCTCCTACGGGTGGTTATGTATGTTTTTAGAAATCTGTGCATGTCTGTAGAATCGAGTGTGGGTGATAACTAACAAACATGACTGTAAGATAAGATATCTGGTTTATTAGCCGCCCCATATTGGTGCCTTTATATCCAAAAATAATTCTTTTAAGAAAGGTTGATTGATATCCCTGGTGACAGCTTTTTTGTGAAAGCGGAAGGATATCGAAAATGATGTAAACTGACGTTTGCCAATCAGCATTATTGGTTAGAATGGTGAAAGACTATCTGCCACTACATCAACTCCGGCACAAGCGGTCAAATCATCAACGAAGCTTCAAGGTTGACGACCTCGTACTTGTTATGAGTCCCAATTGAAAAATTGGGACACATATTGTTTTTGTCCGTTTTTTTTTTCGTTTTTTTTTCGTTTTTTTCTTTTTTTTCTTCGTCAAAGGTTTGACAGGCATGGCATGGCGCCCCGACATCTAACAGAAGGAATAATAGAATCGTAATGAAACTTAGCCATTTGTTAGACAACATGGTATAGATATGCAGAAACCAAAATTTTGGGTGATAAATTAAGGGGAATTCCCCTGGGAGGTTAAAAACCAAAACGGTATTTTTTATAAAAAAATTTAGCCTTTTGTGTTATAGCGCTTAAACAGCTGCTCCAATTTGAATAAGATTTGAAGGAATGTGAGTGCATTAGACACTGATTTAACACTTGGAAAAAATAAAAAATTTACCTAGGGAAATATCCTAAAAAAAAGATTTGGTTCTCAAATCATGATTGTGACAGGCATGGCATGACACCCCGACATCTACCAGAAGGAAGAATAAAATAGTAATAAAGCTTTGTCATTTGTTAGACAACATGGTCGAGATACGCAGGAGCAAAATTGTGGGTGATAAATCTAGGGGAATTCCCCAGAGACGTTAATAACCAAAACGGTATTTTTTTCTAAAAATATAGTTTTTTTGACATAGCGCTTAAACGGTTGCTTCAATCTGATTCAAATTTGGTGGAATGTAAGTACATTACCTACTAATTTAACAATTAGAAAAAATAAAAAAATAATATTCAGGGAAATACCCTAAAAAATAAGATTTTGTTCTCAAATCATGATTGTGACAGGCATGGCATGACACCCCGACATCTACCAGAAGAAATAATAAAATAGTAATAAAGCTTTGTCATTTGTTAGACAACATGGTCTAGATACACAGGAGCAAAATTGTGGGTGATAAATCTAGGGGAACTCCCCGAAGACGTTAAAACCCAAAACGGTTATTTTTCTAAAAAAATAGCTATTCGGAACATAGCGTTTAACCGGCTGCTCTAATTTTGATCAGATTTGGTGGAATGCTAGATCGTTAGCCACCCTGTGTAACTTAAAAGAAAGAAAACATTTACGTAGGGTAACTCCCTTAAAAACGAAAAGATGTTCCTGACTTATGATTGTGACAAGCATGCCACATTGCACTGACATCTCCAACAAGGATTAGTCAAATCGGATTAAAACTTTAAGAATTGATAGTTAACATGACCCACATATGTAAAAACATAAACTTATTTACCAAGCACATGGGGAATTCACCGAAGCCATGAAAACTAAATCGAACTGTTTTAGGAATTTAGCTTTATTTCAATACAGCACTTAAAAAAAGCTTTAATTTAAAACATTTGTGATGAAATCTTTGTAAACCTATCACGATTGTTTTTTTTACCTACACATGGAGAAGAAGTTTGGTTTGATAACTATGGGACCCATGAGTTTATGCTTGCAGAAACAATAACTACATACACAGCGTATAAAATACAAAATGTGGTTAGGGACCCTGTAGCATGAATATATGGCATACGACATGTGTTTTACAAATAGTGATGGTTAAACACGTGGTTGACACTCTCTAGTTAACTTTGTTATTTGTTAGACAACATGGTCTAGATACGCAGGAGCAAAATTGTGGATGATAAATCTTGGGGAATTCTCCGGAGACGTTAAAATCCAAATCGGTTATTTTTCTAAAAAAATAACTTTTCGGAAAATAACGTTTAACCGGCTGCTCTAATTTTGATCAGATTTTGTGAAATGTTAGATCGTTATCCACCCTGTGTCACTTAAAAGAAAGAAAACATTTACCTAGAGTAACTCCCTTAAAAACGAAGATATGTTCCGGACTCATGATTATGACAAGCATGCCACATTGCACTGACATCTCCAACAAGGATTCGTCAAATCGGATTAAAACTTTAAGCATTGATAGTTAACATGACCCACATATGTAAAAACATAAACTTACTTACCAAGCCCATGGGGAATTCCCCGAAGCCATGAAAAACTAAATCGAACTGTTTAAGGAATTTAGCTTCATTTCAATACAGCACTTAAAAAGCGTTAATTTAAAACATTTGTGATGAAATCTTTGTAAATCTATCACGATTGTTCTTTTTTACCTACACATGGAGAAGAAGTTTGGTTTGATAACTATGGGACCCATGCGTTTGTGCTTGCAGAAACAAACTATATACTCTGTGTATAAAATACAAATTGTGGTTAGGGACCCTGTAGCATGAATATATGGCATGCAACATGTGTTTTACAAATGGTGGTGGTTAAACACGTGGTTGACACTTTCTAGTTGTTGATGAAACCGCCAAACGAGGCTTTTCACCGAAACGCTTAATTAAATAACATTTTCTGGTTCTTATGACCTTGTGAGATTACTAGATGATACATCTTCTTCGACGTTGATGCGAGGTATTCGAAAGATTGCCCTCTCAGAGGCTTTCAACGTCTTCAATGTGTACAAATATATTTTCGATAACTAACAATTTCGTTATTTTAGGTGATGAGGTTAATAATTATACTTATATTTTCAATGTATTTAATTACATTAATCTTAGGGTTTTCGCTTTGTAGACTTTATCTATAAATAATATTACGGGCACATAACAACACCATATTAATTAATTTATCGTTTTCAGGGAAATTGGTACCAAAAAGTTTAGCGGCATTATTAATAATAAAAGGCACTCGAAATTTTGCACAAATCCACGAATTTACATTTTCCCAGAACGTTTGCACTTGAGCACACTCGCAAAACACATGTAATCGGGTTTCTAGTTCGAGGTTGCAAAACGTGCAACGATCAGATATTGTTAAGCCAAACGCAAATAGGGCGTCATTTATTACAATTGCTTGAAGATTTAATTTAATTTGAAAGGATTGCAGTTTCGTTTCTGTAGTGCATGTGAAGTTCCTTGTGTAGATATCGATCCATTCTTCGCTCGATATAACCTCGCCGTTTAATTCTTTTGCCAACCGCGCTTGTTGTTTACACGGCTCTTTTATATTTTCTTTGCAGCAGTACTTGTAGATCGCCTGTGTCGTTCTTCCGTGTTGTTTGAGGTGCCTTCCAGCATTTCTTGGTTGCCCAAACCATTTACACTTTGGGATGCGATAAACGGCGACATCGTGTGACCCTGTAAGAAGTGAATTAAAAACGAGGCTCACTTAAAGGTTTCGTCCAATTCCTTGGAGTCCAGCTCTGTCCCACACTCACACATATGAGCTGTACCTTCGTGAATTGTTGTACTCGTAGCTTTACCACATCCACAGTTAATTATATAGGTTTTACAGTTAACACATCGTGTAGCTTTACCCTTAGTTGGCAACAAATTAAGGTAAGTACACTTACTTAGCATGAAGAGTTTTTCGCAGTCCATGCAATTGAATAGGTTGTTTCCTCTTGCATCTTGAGAGATAAAATTCTGGCAACATGGCATCTTTCTCATCTGGGTGGAGCAGTAATAACATTATGTAGCTCTGCAATCATGCTTCACTAAAAATCTGTCTTCAGGTTGACAGAACGTTTCCACCAGAATGTGCTCGATTCTACATACCCAGCACTGAAAATTGGTCGATTGGTCAGTTGCTGCTCCCTCCTTGCTGCAAGTCAGAGATTTAAATTGGAACTTTGTAGCACACATACTTTTAGCCTCCGGCCCTGTAGCTTCTGGAATTCTGTTTGTTCGCGTTTTCGACATTTTGGGTCCTTCATCGTTATTTATTCCGCATTCATTTGTCTTTATACGAAATTGGAGCTGGTTTGTTTCGATTTTGTCGGAGTTGAGGTGGCTGTAGGCACATCTTTTATTGGTGTGTGGTCGTCTTTGTTTATCTGATGCTTTTGTGCCGACGGCAGTTATTGCGGGAATATGGAGGATAATCGAGCGCTCTTTGTTTGCATTCTGCTTGTTTGTGGCCATGTTTTCCGCAAACTTGCATGTAAAATCCTGCCCTTTGTACGTTACATAGAGTTCAAAATCTCCTATATTAATATAGCTTGGAATGGGGTTCTTACCAAGGTATTCTTTTTTCATTATGATCACTCTTAAACCAGTTAACCAGCCCGTCGCGTATTTTTTTGTTGAAATTTTTAAAACGGACCCATATTTCGTTCTGTGTTCCGTCTCTAGTTTACGATATTTGTGTTTAAGGTTTTGCATCAGTTGTATGCGTCGCTATTTCCGCAATCATGTAGGTAGAATAATCAGCCTTTCTTAAACTTTGTATGATCTTAATGTGTGACTATATAAACTAAATATCCTAAGCCACCCCGTGATAAATGATATACTTAAAACAAAGAGACATAAATTCCAATATTGCCGACCGTTCATGTACGATCATCCCCATTCCTACAGAAGACAAGACGGACATTTATTATCTCTTATACACGAAACCCGTCAATTGTAAAGCAAATATACACCTTTGAAATAGCTTACGGATAAACATGGTATAGACCACCGTCAATGTAAGTTGGGCTGTTATGACAATCGGTCGTTCAACTTTGGAAGAATAATCTGTCAAACCACAAATATCTTTGTTCAAACACAGCGATCGACATTGTTGCGTTGCTTCAGCTATGAGGTCAACTTTAGGCTAAAGGAGAAAAAGGCGATAACGAAGGTGTTTGCGCGTTTCTTTGCTATAAATGGTAACATCTCATTCAAACATTTATTACCTCGATTAGAAGTTGTGTAATGCAACACAAGTAGTAGGCCTACGACAGGAAAAAAATTGACACTTATTTGCAACGGAGAACTTTTGCGAGGAAAACTAATCAATCAGCAGAAGGGACTTGTGGAAGAGAAGGCGATCTGTGGTCCTCGCTGGTGTTTTGTGTGCAATGTAAAAAGGTCAGATCTGTTGTACTTAGCCTACCCGGTAGAATTGTGTACATAATTGATATCCATTGTGATGATTTGGCGTTGCTGCCCAGCTACATTTTTATAACAATAGCTTTATTCTTACGTAACAAGAAATAACCAACTATGGGTGTAAACATTTTATTTTGACGTATATTGGTCACTAAATCATTTTCAACCTTAAGTTTAAGTACTGACTTATGTACAGTAATACCATCATCCTAGTAATTAAATTTTAATGTTAATACATCTACCATGCAGAAACTACTTAATCAACGGTGGGAACGATCAAACACGAAGCGACTGTGACAAGCAGGTGGTCGACGATACTTCCTGGGGTTCCTGTAAAAGGGGGTAGATGAGACCGACAATATTATTAGTATCTTATATAATTAGAACTTGAGAATCCTTGCCTGTGAGAGAGGTATTTGTTCACTTTTGTTGTGATTCTCTGTACAAAGTGTAAACATGAGGCTAGAGACCATTCATCATGTGTTTAATACTCATAATAATAAAATAAAAACTCTGCAGAAAACCCGAGAACCAGCTTTCGCGGAGAAAAGAATTCGAGAACGGAAATCGGTGGAGACGAAACAAGTATCCCGTGTTCCTTGCTGGGATTTCAACAACACAGTGAAAGCGTGAGCGGAATCGTGTTTAATAATTATTTGTTTATGTGTGTGGTCGTAGTAAGACGTTTGCCAGCAATTCTGACCCGATTGTGTAGTTGTGGGTTAAAACTAGAGCTGCAATGATACATTTGAAAATGTATCGATAATCGCTGGTCCACGTATCGCGATAGTAAAGGTAAGTAAACATGGGGAATTCCCAATATGTAATTCAAAACTCTATAACGGACTGAAATGCGTTTCAGCATACCCAAAACGGCATTTAACACGTT
The DNA here is from genome assembly GCA_000149265.1 of Ciona savignyi. NCBI lineage: Eukaryota > Metazoa > Chordata > Ascidiacea > Phlebobranchia > Cionidae > Ciona > Ciona savignyi. The sequence continues at coordinate 289,383 of CH001987.1, forward strand.
GGTTGTTGTGCTTTATATTACGTAGTAAGTACAACTTAAGGTATGCTAAGTTTGTAAGTAAAACAAGGCCTATACCATGGCCGTAATTGACTTAAAAAATATCATAAACACATTACCCCTAATAATACACAATAATAGGCGTAAGATTACGGTTTATTGCGATCATTACATCACAATTAAAAGTGTTGTTATGCGTGTTTGACATATTAATGCATTTGTGGGTGCATAAACTCTATTTATACTATACAAAAAAGACGTTAGCTTAAGTTGCCCTGAGAAAACAAAGCGTTTGTAGTACAATAATCGCGATACGCGTTTATTAGTATCGTAGCTGTGATATCGATGATATCGCCATTATCGATATGACGATGCAGCCCTGGTTAAAACACATTGTGGAATAGTACTCTACAGCGTGATAAGTTGCGACCAGATATATAAGCTTTATATATTTAGGTGCACAAGCACCGATTTTGCTTTCCTGTTTTCTTGTGAATTGTTTCGTTGTATTTGTTTGGATTGTAATATGTTTCCTATATACGGTTATGAAGTCAATATGAAGTCATTACCTTAAAATATAACATTATGATATTGACTTTAACGACAATCTATTATGTAGAAATTACTAATTAAAAAGAGGAACGCCCAGAGAAACTTTTTTGTCGTCACTAAATATATTTATTCTTTACTACGTTATGCAGAGGTATCTACTTAATCGACGAAAGCGTGGAAACGACGAAGACGACGCGTAGAGGCAAGCGATTCTTGCGGAGGCTTTAAGCACAAAGTGTAAGAAGCTGAAATGGAACCGGAAGAACAAGCCGCGGTAAGTTATATTCCACTATTATACCAAGTCCCATATGTTTCATATACATTGGGTCGGCATACGCATATAATGTACACAGGTTTAAGCTAAATCTGCGAGGCATCAATTCTGAGCGTGTTTAACCTGTTTAACGACACAACTTCGCAGTGAAATGTTTGGTTCTCTGTTCATCTTATGTGCTTCTCTGTTTAAGACAATAAATGCGTTATTTAATCTGCGGAATGATATTACAGGTAAACAATGGTAATCTTAAATATTGGATTGTAGTTGTTATCCTACGAAATGTATACTCAAGCAATGCTTTTGTTTAAACATTTGACAATTCAACGCAATTTCGTATTAACAAAAGGAGTATGACTTGTTTAGCCTAAAGCGATTTAGAATTTCTAGCTCTATGTTAGTTCTAGTATGTGTCGTTCGTTTTCCCTGTTTCTGTAACTACGAATGTTAAGCATTATATTACTAATAACGAACATGGGAACTATGGTAATGCATTTCTATCATAACGTGGATTCAGAATTTAACACGCTTAGGTTTATTATATTTTTAAACTTAATTCAGTCATAAAAACACTGTCGAGTAAATATGATAATACTTTGTTTGTGTGCTATTAACTTTTTATTTTCTTAATTTACTTAGATCATTAATAATAATCTTTGGAGTATATTTAATGAAGCCAGTCAGCGACTGGTTGCAGCCGAATTTTGTTGAGTTAAAACTTTCCACAATAGTCACGTGATGAGATGCAGACTGTTGTTGATACACATCTTAATATTCCACATGCAACCTGTCGTTTAAATGTTAAGGATAGTTAGAAGGGAATTGTTTACTGATTGAAAATATTAAGTTTTAAACTAGCACTATTAATACATGTTACACATTGTGATATATCAATAAATTTGTATATTGTGAAGTGACAATACTCATTATGATTACGCAACAATGCGCATTATGGTTAACACAAATGGCTTTGAAAGTTAATAATTCGGTTCGAATTTATGTTTTACCCTGATATAATGAATTGTGTAACTGTAAACAAAGTCGATATTGATTTCACGACATCCAAGCGGGTAGGCAGCTTAAATTATTTTTTGTATTCGACAAACCAGCAGACTGTACTGTATTATACGTTGAATTGTTTAAGATACATTTTCATCACATGCGCATAGCTTTATAGACAAATAAATGACGTATTTTAAACAACTGCTTTGCGTGTCAATACGTCACGAGGTTAGACGTGATAATACGTACGTGATCGGGTGATTACGTACGAACTCAGTATGCGCATTCAAATACAGATTACATATGGCATTTTGCCACAAAGGTATACTTGACCTTAAATTTGGTCAGCAGTCCAAGTACTTTCGAAATGTTTTGTTGTATACATACCCCATGTGATATTTGCTACTCGCATGCTTGTACCGTCTTTTAAATCGTCTTTTTAAATGGTTAAATAATATAAGCAAACCGGAGCCGGAAAATAATCCGTCAAACAACAGGTTCGGCTCTTTGGGTGAAAATATAAATAATCCGAACCGCCTGTTATAAATTGACCAATATCGAACACTGTTGTTCAAACACGGCTTTCCTCTCGTAACTCATATTGAAAAGTTGAACTTTGGAGTCTGTTGATGACGTGTTTGTTAAATTACGGGGAGCTCGACGTCCTTGGTACGATCGCGTAATTGCATGACACCATGTTTATCTGACACAAACAGTAAGCTACCAAGCCTTGCAAGGTTAAAAAGTCAATATTATATATATAGCTTACTGACTGATAAAATGGTATTGTAGTTCAGCAATTATAATGTTAGTTTGTCATTTGGTTAACTTTTATTTCGTGCTTTAAGATTATTGTCTATCTATAAACACCGATTCATCAGCATCAACCTTCATTAGTTCAACATGAATATTCTATATATGACAGTAGCTCATGCTAGCCGGTTTGGGGTTTGGGAAAGGCGCATACGTATGATTCCACTGGTTTATTCGGTTGAACTAAAACTTTAGCAGTATCAATAGCGTATTCAATAAAGTGCATATCGATAACCCGGCCTTTGACGCGAGGTTATTTGACATTTGACCGTATGAAAACTTAAATCATAAACACGTGAAATATAACATAAATGACCTCAAATAAAACTTACGCCAGTAACTCGTTTAATTGTTTTTGATCCTTTAAAAGCAGTAGTAAAAGGAGGGCTCACTTAATATATGGCAACACTTAAGTGGAAACCAAATGGCAAAATAAATGCACTATTACCACTCTATGAAAAGCATATCCATATTTAAACCATTTTCAAGGGAATCCATAGCATTCAATTCCACCAGAACTAAAGTCAATGTCATTTACGCTTTATATTAAAATGAATGAAATTTCACATTGAGTTACATCGTCTGTACGTGTTAGCTAATACATTTTGACTACACCGTGGTGAATTTTATGTAAAAGACATAAAAAGAACCATTACCTTTAAGTTTTAAAGCAGTTTGTTGATAAATGCGTTGAACCAAAACAAGCACAATTGGACACAAATCAACCCCGGAAAAAAACTTGGATATTTTAATTTCAGTTGTGTTTTTCTCATTCGTGTATTTACATCGTTAACTTTCTTACACATTGGAATTAAAAATTCCTTTCCAGCAGAAAACAAAGAATACGTAAATAAACTATTTTTCCCGTAAAAATATAAATAATTCGAAACGCTTGTTATAAATTCACACATATCGCACACGACTGGTCGAACACATGTTTTTTCACTGAGATTAAAAAGTTGAACTTTGGGGTCTGTTGTTGAAGTGTTAAACTATGGGGAGATAACGTACTTGGTACGAACGCGTAATTGCACGACACCATGTTTAACTGACACAAACAGTAAGCTACCAAGCCTTTCAAGGCTAAAAGGTCAAATATATATATAGCTTATTGAATAATGGATATTGTAGTTCGACCATTATAGCATTAGTTAATCGGTTTGTTAACTTTTATTTCGTGCTTTAATACTGGCTCTCTATAAACACCATTCATCAGTTCATCAACTTGTATATACATATCTTATAATACAGTAGCGCAAACTGGTCGGTTGTTCGTTGGGCAAGGCGCATACGTATGATGGCAAAGGGTTTAAAGTGTTTTCAACAAAGTTCATTGACGCGAGGTTAACTGACAATTGCCCGTAACATCCAACTCGATTTACCTAAACAGAGGTAAAAATATGTTATGGGACTCACAAGAGTAGGTTTTGTGGGAGTATGGATGTTGATTATGATCTGATAATTGTATAAATTCGAGGAGAGTTTATTGGTTACAATTCGCCTGTACAAAGTTATCTCGTTTATACATGGAATGCGAAGCGCACAAATCAAAGTATGACTTCGAGTTCAAGAGGTTAATTAACTTAAAAACGTCGGTTGACTTTATCTTTTCCGCTTATCACGGTTACTGCTCTGCTGCGCCAACTACCGGGCGTACGCTAGCCAGTTCAACCCTCGCTTCAGGATCTGCGCTGCGTGTAATTATCGCACCATCTCATGTAAGTCAAGTTATATAATTAAACCACCCTATGCTGCTTATGAGGATACATGAAGCTCTCAATACGTGCATTTCTATTGTATATAATTGTTTACATGCCAAATTTCAGGTTAAACTGATTGCGTTGAAATTGACGGTGAAACTTTCCAGCTTGACTTTTGTGTGAAACAGCCACATTTTCACACCAGAAATAATACTATGGTAAAAATGAAATAAAACTAGACAGGGTCAAACACTTGCTAACCATCATTATTTATTAACACTAATATGACTTGTCGACATTATTTCTGCTTGTAGAAAAGGCTCCCGGTAATGTATTATCTGGTTACGAATCCCAACTTGATATCCATGTTCTGTGAAGAAGTCTGCTCGTTGGTTAACAACCACAATAAACAAAGAAAGAGATATTCCGTGTTAGTCTGATATTGGGCAACATATTGTGATAAAAATCTATGGCAATTTTGTGTCGCACTAAAAGGCTAACTAACTGTCTGACAGGGTTAAAATGGTTGATTCCAAAAAATGATGCCGAATAAAAAAATATAAATATTTAAAATATTGTTTTGAAGGGTTGACTTCAATATTATGCGCTTTTAAAAGGCTGACTTTAATATTACGCGAATTTCAAAGGGCTGACTTTAATAT
>CH001987.1:303896-317887 GCA_000149265.1 Ciona savignyi
TGTGGTGGATTCGTATTCTGTAACTATGTAACTATGTAACTATGTAACTATGTAACTATGTAACTATGTAACTATGTAACTATGTAACTATGTAACTATGTAACTATGTAACTATGTAACTATGTAACTATGTAACTATGTAACTATGTAACTATGTAACTATGTAACTATGTAACTATGTAACTATGTAACTATGTAACTATGTAACTATGTAACTATGTAACTATGTAACTATGTAACTATGTAACTATGTAACTATGTAACTATGTAACTATGTAACTATGTAACTATGTAACTATGTAACTATGTAACTATGTAACTATGTAACTATGTAACTATGTAACTATGTAACTATGTAACTATGTAACTATGTAACTATGTAACTATGTAACTATGTAACTATGTAACTATGTAACTATGTAACTATGTAACTATGTAACTATGTAACTATGTAACTATGTAACTATGTAACTATGTAACTATGTAACTATGTAACTATGTAACTATGTAACTATGTAACTATGTAACTATGTAACTATGTAACTATGTAACTATGTAACTATGTAACTATGTAACTATGTAACTATGTAACTATGTAACTATGTAACTATGTAACTATGTAACTATGTAACTATGTAACTATGTAACTATGTAACTATGTAACTATGTAACTATGTAACTATGTAACTATGTAACTATGTAACTATGTAACTATGTAACTATGTAACTATGTAACTATGTAACTATGTAACTATGTAACTATGTAACTATGTAACTATGTAACTATGTAACTATGTAACTATGTAACTATGTAACTATGTAACTATGTAACTATGTAACTATGTAACTATGTAACTATGTAACTATGTAACTATGTAACTATGTAACTATGTAACTATGTAACTATGTAACTATGTAACTATGTAACTATGTAACTATGTAACTATGTAACTATGTAACTATGTAACTATGTAACTATGTAACTATGTAACTATGTAACTATGTAACTATGTAACTATGTAACTATGTAACTATGTAACTATGTAACTATGTAACTATGTAACTATGTAACTATGTAACTATGTAACTATGTAACTATGTAACTATGTAACTATGTAACTATGTAACTATGTAACTATGTAACTATGTAACTATGTAACTATGTAACTATGTAACTATGTAACTATGTAACTATGTAACTATGTAACTATGTAACTAGGTAACTATGTAACTATGTAACTATGTAACTATGTAACTATGTAACTATGTAACTATGTAACTATGTAACTATGTAACTATGTAACTATGTAACTATGTAACTATGTAACTATGTAACTATGTAACTATGTAACTATGTAACTATGTAACTATGTAACTATGTAACTATGTAACTATGTAACTATGTAACTATGTAACTATGTAACTATGTAACTATGTAACTATGTAACTATGTAACTATGTAACTATGTAACTATGTAACTATGTAACTATGTAACTATGTAACTATGTAACTATGTAACTATGTAACTATGTAACTATGTAACTATGTAACTATGTAACTATGTAACTATGTAACTATGTAACTATGTAACTATGTAACTATGTAACTATGTAACTATGTAACTATGTAACTATGTAACTATGTAACTATGTAACTATGTAACTATGTAACTATGTAACTATGTAACTATGTAACTATGTAACTATGTAACTATGTAACTATGTAACTATGTAACTATGTAACTATGTAACTATGTAACTATGTAACTATGTAACTATGTAACTATGTAACTATGTAACTATGTAAATTTATAAATGACTGTATAACCGTGTTTTTTTTTACTGAACTTATTTTGATGTTGTATATTCGCAATATTATGTACGGCCGGAATTCCGGTTTAACGTGTATTAGTCGCCCAATAAAAAAAAAAAAAAAAAAAAAAAACACCTGGTTTGTTTGACGCGGATTTTGGCTTGGCTTTGACGGAACGCTTCGATTCCACGACATGACGCCGTTGTTTATTTCCGTCGTCGACGTAGAGTATCGTGAAGCTGCATCTTTCGGAAATATATACTGAAAACAAATTATATTAACATGTACGAGAAAGCAGGATATAGGTACGTTAGGCATCGAAAGGTTGATGAGTTAACCACGTTTACGGGTATTCACCAATATGTAGCGGCTACTTACTTAATTATAATAATTAATTAGACTTTACAATGTAGACGGGTAGCAGTTTAGCTTTATTATTAATATTGTTTGACTCCGATAACGCAACGGTACAAGTACAATAATGCATAAGCATAACCGGCTACGTAGTTTTATAAGTAGGGACGGGCTGTAGGGTACGTTAAGCGTATTCCCGCCCTCGAGACCACCAGAGCCTAGGCTATACAGACTGTGGATTTGAAAACACAGTGCTGTATAAGCCTAGACATCTCTGTCTGTCTCTCTCTGATGAAATGATGTCTTTTATATGCGATTTGGCTCCAAGGAAAAAAATGCGATGCAGAATATCTAAAAACGCACAATAGATTATTTTTGCGCACGATACAATGGATTATCTCCGCACGTTGAATTTAGAAGATGCGTTGATCGCATCGTGAATTTAGACCGTCCTTCGTCATTTAGCGATTTGTTTTGTTCCTTGTAGTTTTTTTATAAAACGATCTCGCCAACAGCCAATTATGTCGGTACGACAAATATATTTGTCTGTGCATTTTGAGTCAATATAACTTCCATAGGTTTTGCTTGTGGCAGGATGTCGTTCTCTTGTAATCTCTGAAGCCCCGGGTATTGGTCAGGCGGGAATCTCCTCGGGCAAGTGGCGAGTTTGTGGCCTGGTTCGCCACAATGCTTTGCAAGTCTCAGTTTGTCCATGGCACTTTACAAATAATTCATATCCTGCTACATTTAAGTATCTTGGTATCGGTCTTTTTTTCCAAGCATTGCCAGCCGAATCTCAGTTGCCAAAACACGCTTCTCGACTTTGTTTCCTATGCTATAATTTCATACTGACACAGTGTGTAGACCAGTACTTCTTTTTTAACGGAAAGAATATCTATCCGATCACTAACGTTGTTCTATCCGACATATACATATGGACACAATAAACATTTTTTACACTTTTCAGCTTTTCGTATATCTTTAGAGTTTAGACAATCTTCTTTAGATTTACAGGTGACGCATATTAAATTGCCCCCTTTTCCTGGTATTGCTTCCAATCGATTTTCTTTGATAAACAGTTAATCAGAGACAGTTGCCAAATACTGACTTTTGACAAGGTCTACCCAGACCTGAAACTAAGGCAATGAGGGCGTTGCCCGATTTTTCAGTTGAATTGCGATTGAGCGCAGAGGCGTAAGAACGTCGGAACTCCATGACCTCCATGACGTCACTTACTTTCTTTATATATATTCTTTACCGATCCAAGTTTCGAACCCATTATGGGGGGCTAGGCACAAGAGCCGTTTTTGTATAGTAGTCGGTATATGTATCGGTCGCTCTCACCATTCGGCCACACAACTGTACACTTAACTTTATTAAAATCTCCTGTCCTGGTAAATGCTCCATTGCGCCATCATCCGGGAGTTAGTAAATAAAAAAGCACCGAATAAAGTATACCCAGAATAAATATAACCACAAATCATAATTAAGCACTGAAAGAAACCAGTCAACTGAAGTATTGCGGTCCATAATCGCTTAACTTGAAAGCCTTTACTAAGCTAGTCGAGTGTCGTACATCTTATTTATATGAACATTTCGAAGACAACAAACCAATTGAAATTGGTTAAATGTTTGTGGAAATTAGGTATTACACTATTAAGTGGATACTGGGACAAAGCCTTAGAAAAATATAAAACTACAACTTATTTTTCAATGCCATATAAGCTGTAGAACTCCACTTGGCCCTATTTTTTACATATCAACCCTGTTAAAATGCTTAACTTTACCAGTGATTGTTCTTTTAGAAACAAAAAAAGCACTCTGTGTGTTAATCCTATAACTTCCACAATATCATTAAAACAACCAGCAAAGCATTTAGGCTGAATTCACACCAGAACGACGTTTTTGTCGTAAGCGTGTTTTTCGATTTTTGTTTTGGTCGATTCACACCAATATAACGTGTTTCGGTCCGACGGTTTGCGTGAGTATTGATAAAACACATATAATTCGAATTTTACATGTAAATAAGTTAAAGATATCCTAATTTTTAACTGGTTTTAAATATACTATTGTCCCAGGACACCAATTAAATTGGATAAATCCTGTATTGGATAAACTAAACATGCTCTAATTAAACCTAAAAAAATCACATTTTTGAAGTATGACAACCTTACTTTTTCCTGACGTACTTATAGACTGAAGCCAATTATAGAAAATAAAAATACTTTTATAGATCAGTATTACAACCTTAAATCCATAACATCGAACTCTTGACCTTAACATTTGTACACTACATGGCTTCCAAAACTGTACTAGAGGTGTCTTAGGTTATTTTAATTCTTCTTTTGCCAAGTTTTATACCAACACCAACCTAGGAAGTGTGGCATAGTAATTTAAAGTTAAAATTTGCAGAAGTAAAATTTATATTCTACCAGACTGTTTAATTGCAAATTATCTCTATATCTGTATCAGTGATGTCAGATGATGAACTTGAATTACTGGAACTAGTCCAGTCATGGTGTAAACACAAATGTATACCGGTATTATTCAACATTTTATATACATAATCCACTTGTTACTGTATCCAAACTTTTAATTTCATGACCAAAAAATGGGTGTTTATTTTCTGAGTGTTTTGTATGCGTTCAGCATTAATGACACCACAATCAACTATGATTCTCGCCAAGAAGAAGGATTGCAACAACCTTTTCCAAAAAGTGCGTCAACCACGTGTTTAACAGCTATATTTTTTAAAACAAAATTTGTATGCTATGTGTGTGTTTATGCACACAGGGCCCCTAATCATATTTTGTGTATGTTATACACAGAGTATATAGTTTTGTTTTGACAGCACTGTGTGCGTAATCTTTTTGATCTTTGTCAGGCAGACTTCAGCATTACGCGCCATGATGTTTTTGTTGTGTATTTCAATAACTTAATGACGTACAAACTATTGTCTGGGCGGCGTTGCGACGTGGCAGTAAATATAAGTAATGAAGAAAAATAAGTATTGAAAAATACTACGATACTATAAAGAACACTTAATCCACCTGAAATTTGTGCCGTGAACTACAGAAGTACAGAAATTACTGGTAATTGCAATACCACATCAGGTTCTGTTAACAACAGCACTATATACGTATTTACTTGAACTGTTTTCCCTGCTAAAGAATGACCACGTATCGCATGCGTGACATACCCAATCATGCGGTTCAATTGGTGATGCAAGCGATGACATATAAATTAACCGACTGTCATAGTTTTGTTTATGCAAGCATAAACGCATGGGTCCCATAGTTACCAAACTAAATTTCTTTTCCGTGTGCAGTTTAAAAAAGAATATTCGTGTTAGATTTACCAACATTTCACCCCACATTTAAGGCCCCTCGTCAAGCGCTACAGTAAAATGAAAATAAATTTCTAAAACATCTCGATTTAGTTTTTCACAGCTTTAAGAAATTCCCCTTGGTTTATTGCATATTTTTTGTTTTTACATATATAGGTCATATTATCTTTCGATTTTTGAAGTGTTAATTCGATTTTTTACGACTTCTTGTTTGCTATGTCGGCGCGACATGGAATGCCTTTAATAATTATGAAAGGAAGACAAATTTTAAATCATTTAACCCCTGTTTAATAAAAAGGTAATCAGTTATATTTATTACTAATTAGAAATCAAATTACACACACATATTTAAATTGTGCACATAAAGCTAATATCCGTAACAATCAGTAACCTCAGTCTTCCACAGAGCAACCAACCTTCAACATCCAACTCCATCAACGTAGATGAGCAGGGACAACCGATCGGCGAAAGACAGTGTAATGTGCAGGGTGACCTTGTTATTAACCAATATCAAGGACCTCCCCCCTGTTGATGTTAAGGCACTTGGTAAGTGGTCATTTAACGTAGATTATATTTTTACTAGGACATTAAATAAAATGTTAAAATAATCTAGTTTGCTTTAAAGAAATTCCTCCCAAAATTGTTTTGCCTTGTTAACAAACATGTTTTCTTATTATTTACCCACAAGAATATATTCCTGAAAAAATATATTAATCGAGAGATAGTATCTGCCACGCTGGTGACAGGCATGTCCGGTGAATTAGTTTTAGTTTAGTTTAGTTTATTCATTTTTTGCCCAAGTTTTTAAAAATATTTGATCAGTGTAGAACTTTCAGAAATCCTAAATGGGATGCCCAGAGCTTACTTAACCATTGATGTTTAAAACTATCGGGGAACATGTATAAATGGCCCATTTCATCTATTTTAGCAACGATATCTCCGGATGAAAAAAAAATATTTAATCAATATTTGAGTAACTTTATAAGACAAATCAGATAAATACAAATGGAATTAAAATAACCCAGTGAAATTTCCCAAATAAAACAAACATAAGCCATCATTTGTACACTACAAGATTGGGTCAACTACGTGTTATTTAGTTTAGTTTAGTTTATTCATTTTTTGCCCCAGTTTTTTAAAAATGGCAAACGAATATAATCTCGACACAGGAACGGGAAAAGACGGCAAAACGAACAGTTGTTAAAACACGTCATTAAAAAAAGGATATAATGTAATAAATATAGCGGACGCGGCCGCCAAACCTAGGCAAAAGAACAAATCCCAATTTAATAAGGATCAAACGATATAAAGCCCTGAAGAAAAGTGTGCGGTAAAGCGCGACCAGTACTGTGGGGGAGCTGGCTTTAGGAGAAGGTGTGTCCCGAAAGCGTAGACCAGAGTGGAAAAAAAAAACCCCTAAAATGAAATTCCACTAATGTCAGATGACACTATTTGTTTCGAAGCACACTTACCGGGGCATATTTACATTAAATATTCTCATTTAGCACGCAGATTGCATAACACTAATGCATTAGAGCACTTATGTAGGAGTGCCAAAAGAGGAGCACTACACTAGTGTACCATAAATAACAAAAAAAGCGCAAAACAACACAAAACAAACAAAATGTTTAAATAAATAAATAATAAATAAGAAAAAATAAATAAATAAATAAATAAATAGCAAGCCAAAAAAGGGTTGCTAGCAAGTGAAAAATACTAAAGACTGCAGCAAGGATCCGATTATATTAAAGCAGATTAGTTGAGACATATTAGTTTAATATTGATTGGCATCTTCTTCTGGAGAACACACCGCCAACTCTCGAATAGTAAATTTAAGGAGGAGGTGGAGCGACGCAAGAAAACCGGACGACCTTCTCCTCTTAGATGAAATTTTGGTGTCCGAGTATCTGGAACAATAGTGTCTTGGCAGTATAGTTGTAAAAATACTACAAGACAGTAAAGAAATCGAAAAATAGATAAAAATAAAGACAGGTTAGGGAACAGGGTAGTGTGCAATTGGGTGGTGAAAAATATTATAAAAACCAAAAACAAATAAAAAGACTAAAGTGATAAGTTATAAAATACAGAGCTCTGTTAGGGCCGGCAAAAACTATTTCACAGAAAAACAAAACCAAATGTGCCACCGGCTTACCAAGTAACAGAGAATACTGTAATAAAACATCACCATAAATAACACTTGTGTTTGTGTAAACAAATCAATATTGTTAACATGCAAAGGAAGTCAAGACTGTGTTTTACTGTGGTGATTAGAATTTAAAAAGAACAAAATCTGGAAACTTCATGCATGTGATTTTAATAGGGAAATCAACGTGTGAAAACAAGTGAAAAGAAATGCATGCAGGTATCATTATATGCAAAGGGATAGAAAAGGTAAAGCAGATTATTAGGAATTTATTTGTGCAAGATGAAATTTAAACTTACAAAGGGGATTTATCATAAAAAAAATAAAAAAATAAAATAAAAATAAATAAATAAAGAAAAAAATTAGTTGGGGTAAATATTAGTAGAACTAGGGAAGCGGATGAGGGTCTTCCAAGAGGTGTTGTTTGACAGCTTTAGTAAACTTTTTGAGCGATATAATCTCACGAATATGATTGGGTAGTAGTAGCCAAAACTTTGGGCCTATGTATTTTAGGGATTGTTGGGATAGGGACTTGTTACAAAAAGGAATTAAAAATTGGGAATTGCTTCTGGTTTTCATAGTAGTTTTAGGTTTGTTGGGTATGCAATTGTGGAGGGCAGGGGGAAGTGTATTGTGATGGCATTTGTGCATTATGGATAATATTTCTAATTTGTGCATGTCATAAATTGTTAAAAGTCCATGTTGTCTCATTATAGAAACTGTGTTTTCGCGTTTGCCAAGGTTAAATATTAGGCGATTGAACTTATTGCACACTCGCTGTAATTTGTTTGCATTTAATTATTACCATAACACCAGGTGGATATGCAATAGTGAATGTGACTTAGTATTAGTGAGTGGTATAATGTGAGAAGTGAGGGTTGGTCAACAAGGGGTTTTATTTTACGTACCATGAGTAAATTAGTGTTAAGTTTCTTAAGGAGTATTTGCATGTGTGGTTTCCAGGAAAGGTTGTCATTTAAAGTAAGACCAAGGAATTTAAAGCTGTTGACTTGTTCAATTTTAAAATTATTTATTGAAATGAGGGGTGCTACTGAAAGAGTAGATTTAAAGGAGTTAGAAAAAAACATGTATTTTGTTTTATCGGAGTTAAGAATCAGTTTGTTGCTGGAAAGCCATGTGAATAATCTGTCTATATCCGCATTGGCATTTACATATGTTATGGATTGGTTGCGGCCCGGGGTAAAATGGTGGTGCCATCGGCAAACATAATAGCTTTACTATGGGTTAAGCAATTTGGCAGGTCATTGATATATATAAGGAATAATAGTAAAGGACCTAGAATGGATCCTTGAGGAACTCCTAATTAACTGGGTTCAGGTTTGGAAGATATAGTTCCATTAAAATAACAATTTGTTGGTCCCGTTTTGATAAATAACTGATGACCCAATCCAGTGCTACACCCCGGATGCCATAATGAGACATTTTGTTAAGCAAAATGCCATGATCAATGGTGTCGAAGGCTTTTGACAGGTCTAAAAAAACACCAATAACAGATTTCTTATTTTCCAAATGATTAGATATTATATTAACCAGGAGATTGCTAGCATGGCTAGTTGAATGATCTTTCCTAAATCCAAATTGGTTGTTACATTATTGTGATTTAAGAAGGAGTGGGTTCTGCTGTACATTAATTTTTCTATTATTTTGGAGAATAAAGGCAGTGGACTAATCGGTCGGTAGTTATTTATCAGTGAGTGTTTGCCTTTTTTTAAAACTGGGATGACTTTTGCAATTTTGAAGTCATTTATAAATTTGCCTGATTGTAATGATAGATTGAATATATGGGATAGTGCTTGCAAAATATTGACCGGTGTGGATTTTACAACTTTTGTTGGGATGTGATCTAAGCCGCTGCTGGATTTAGATTTTAAGTCCAGTATTATTGTTTTGATCTTCTGTGGACTAGTGGGGAATATGTACATGGTGGAAGATGATTTTGTTTTTAGGTAATCTGTGTGGTGTGAGGTGGATGGTGGGAATCCGGTTTACCAACTCAGTTGCAACATTTGAAAAATGATCATTAAAATGGTTAGCAATGTGTATTGGGTTGTATAATCCATTAATTTCAAATGACTTGGAAATTTGTGGTTTAGATTTCCCGAGTAGTTCATTTATGGACCTCCATGTAGCCTTTATGTTATTTCTGTTAGTCTTGAACATTTTTCTATAATGACATTTTTTGCAGCTTGGATTTTGTGATGGTACAAATTACGAGCTTTATTGTATTCCAATTTAGATAAGACTGTTCTTTTTAGTAAATACTTTTTGTATAGTTTTTGTTTAGTTTTATTTAATTCCTTTATTTCATCATTGAACCACTTTAAGTGGGTATTTGGGTGCTTTGTTAGCTACTAGTGGAAAACTGTTTTCAAACTCTGTATTGATTGTATTGCTCCATTAGGCTGGAATATGCAAAGTTGGGATCTGATTCACATAATATATTGTCTATGTTAAGATGTTGTAGGTTTGTTGTTAAAAGAGACTATATTTGTATCACTGAAGGATCTTGAACTATATTGAGATTTACTAGATTTGCTATTGTTATATGAATTAGGCCTCAGTGCTAATATAACTGGTAAATGGTCTGATATGTTATCAGTTAAAATGCAAGTATTAACTAATGGAGATTCAATAGTGGTCCAAATATGATCACTTGCAGTTGCACCTGAGTCTGTAAACCGGGTTGGTTTGTTAATGATTGATTCATAGCAGAAGTCCTGCATTGTATTAGTGAAATCAGTGACAGTGTTATTATTAATATTAAGGAGGTCATAATTAAAATCCCCAACTATAATACAGTTACAGTTTCGGTTGTCAATTTTTTCAAGTGTTTCTGATAATATGTGAATAAAGGCGGAGTTTGATTGGGTATCCAATTTTGGAGACCTATAGATAACACCGCAGATCAACGAAGATTTATGATTGGGTTTCAGGTGTGGTGTTAAATTGGGAAAAACTTCAAATAGGGATTCAAACACTTTTTCCTCCATAATAGAAATACAGTCCTTAATTTGAAACTCCAAATGAGAACGAATATACATTCCTACCCCCTCGCCTCTAGATTTAGATCGACTATTACTTACAAAAACATAGCCTGGTAATTTTGAGTAGTGACCGCTACGATTTTCAACTATCCATGTTTCTGTAATGGCAATAACTTCCGGTTTAAACTGAAGGGATGCAACTAATGCCTCTAGTTTGGTAAAGTTAATTGGGTTGGCCAGTGATCTAATATTGAGACTTATAACTGTTAAGCCTGGGTGCTTTTCAAATAAAAAGGATTTACATTGGTTGGTATTGACATATGATTCTGGGCACCTAATGGAAGTCAACTCGTCCTCTTCTTCTAGCATGTTTTCATTTAAATTGTCAAATAAGTTATTTAATTTTTCTGGGTCAAGGGTCGACTGGGTGATTTGGTCGGGGATGGTTTGAGAGGAGGGGATGAAAAGTAAGGAAGAGAGTTCCAGATCGGAAATATTCGAGAATGGAAGGCATGGTGGATCTTGGCAGTTATCACAAAACCATTTATGGTGTAAAGTTGTGACATTTTTTTAAATATTTAGCTGTTGCCTTGGTATTGTCGGCAAGCATTTGCAATGGAAATTTGATTTACACTTGTCACAGTAAATAAATTTTTGATTAACTCGGATTGTCTTGCTGCAGTTAAGACAGACTTCCTTTTTTATGGATACGGTTTGCATTTTAAGGAGCTAGGATTTAAACTAGACATAGTGAAAAAGTAAATGGCACTGAAATTGATAAATTATTTAGACCTAGCAAAAATAGAAGAAATATCGCTTAATCTATGAATAACTCGCCTTGTATTTTGGTGCACAGTGAATATGACCCCATTGTTGGTCCAAACGCTTCGAAAGCCAAAGGTCTCTCTGGCTTTCTCCACGATTTGGAGCCGCCGCAGGGTCAGTGATTCTGTCATCGACATCCCCGTTCCCTTCAGGTGTTTCTTGGAGTCGTACACATCATTCCTCACCATCCGTTGTACAAACTTCACGATGATAGGAGAGTGGAGTCCCTTTTGGATGGCAGCACGTGTGCGATGTCTATTGCTGCCTTAGAAATAGTATAATGGCAGTTTAAGGCGGTTAAGAATAGAAAGCACATAACTTATGAAATTTTCTTGGGGTATTCTTTTGCAGCCATGGATAATTAGACAGTTCCTCCTGCCATACTGCTCTAAGTTGTCAAGTCGCTCGTCTGTGTCTCTAACCACTGCCTTTAGATCTTTTAGAGAGGCTTCGAGATCATTCAGCGACTTCTGAATCTCCTGCAGTTCTTTGGGATGAGTCGAATCTGAAACAGAAACAGGAGGAGCAGTATCTGGCCTTAAATCACAATTGGACTCATACTTATTGACATGACCAGTGAGGAGTAATGTAGTTACTCTGGCTTTATTAAACTAATAAATGACATGCCTGTAATAGAATGAAAGATAAACATGGGCGATAGCTTAACCAACTGATGTAACCAATACAAAAGTAATATAAACAACGGAAGTTAAAATGAATGCACATCCGGAACGGAATAGCGGGAACGGCGGACACGTGCGTATAACATAGATATCACCACACTTATCTTGCTTGCTTTTAATTTGAGCTAATGCGGTGTCCAATTCCTCCAACTTCTTCATCAGTGCAGATTCCATTGTATTCATATTTCTTGCTTGTCAGAGAGTTCAATTTCAGTATCAGAAGATAAATATTAACAATTATGCCCAGTTAATTGACAAATCCTATTTGCTCATGCAACCTTATTCAAATAGAATGACCACTATTTTTACTCCCATTGAGTGCAGGCTATAAGCTTCTTGATATCGACGCTCCCCGAGTAAATTCGTCACGTTGATGTAGGACAAACAAGCATACCTAAAATATTTAATTTAATAAAAACATTTTTTCGTGTCCACATTAGGCGCCAAGAAGACAAATAACGAATAAAAGTCGCCAAAAATACACAACGGCCGTCACACATATATTAGCGGATACGTTGGGAATTCCCATTGCGCAATCCACTTTATTTTGCCAATGCATATCAACTACATTTCACAAAACATAAGAAGTTTTTGCCAGACAAGCAACATGTTTGCGTTTGGTTTATAAATAAAAGAACTAAAGATTCCATGTTTGATTTGAAGTACTGCGCAAACATTCACCATATTAAATAATTATTTTAAAATGGGTGAAAAGCCTTTCGTCTTAATAATAACCTCAGTGTTCAAGAAGAATTATTAACTGATTACAGAATACAAATAACCATCAAACAGCAAAGCTTTGTGGGAGATGTGTGTAGTGTTGTGACTGTAAAAGCCCCTATTCCGATTAATTGCATACGATGTCTGTAATATCCCGGATGTTAGCTTATCAAACGTGATGTTCTACATTCTAATACTTGTCATAGCGAACGTACGGTACTTAATTTCTTTTCTAAATATTGTAAGCGTGAAACTATTAATAAGACACACAACAATGTGCAGTTTAATAAAAAAAAATACTAGAGAAATAAAGGGAAACTTAATTAAACAAACCATGCCGCAAATAGGTGCATAAATCATGCCTGTCACAACGTTGCACAGAAAATAATTTGTTCACTTCAGATTATGGAAACCCGTATTTAGCACTGTGCATCTAGTATATATTAAATAATTTTAATAAGATTAAACATTTACTTCGGTTTCATATGTTGCATTAAAGTAGAGGTATAACACATATAAGTGTTTTTGCATTCTTCCACTAATTAGCTTTAAGTAGATTTTCGCTTGAACATATAATTTAGTAGTTCTAAATCTTAACCTCTTTATATTTTTCTCTTTTAGCTAAAAAATTGAAAAATAACTTGACCGTACGGTCAAATGAAATTATCGGCGAAACCATTTTGCCAATTCAGCTTGAACGTGAAATTACGAGAGTGAAACTTCAAATCACTGAAGTCCTTCAACAGCATATTATTTATGGGAACGACTATGACTGGAAGGAACATATGAAGCGTCGACACGTTCCATCGACACCCACCACAGATGGATCAAGAATTGCAATTAACCAACTGTTTAATAAAGCTAAAGAAACTGCAACACAAGCTGCACAACGGTCTAATACTGATGATGCTAAAGCAAAGTACATCAAACGACATGGCAACATTATAGGGTTGATTGGTCTGCCCGGCGTCGGGAAAACTACAACCAGCAAGATGGTCACCAAAGCCCGATACTGGATAAAATGATTCTACCAGAAACAGAATATTTGTTCTACATCTCAATAAAAGATGTTATTTTTAAAGAAAAAGTAACACCTTTTCAA
>CH001987.1:317987-339532 GCA_000149265.1 Ciona savignyi
AAAATGTTTAAATAAATAAATAATAAATAAGAAAAAATAAATAAATAAATAAATAAATAGCAAGCCAAAAAAGGGTTGCTAGCAAGTGAAAAATACTAAAGACTGCAGCAAGGATCCGATTATATTAAAGCAGATTAGTTGAGACATATTAGTTTAATATTGATTGGCATCTTCTTCTGGAGAACACACCGCCAACTCTCGAATAGTAAATTTAAGGAGGAGGTGGAGCGACGCAAGAAAACCGGACGACCTTCTCCTCTTAGATGAAATTTTGGTGTCCGAGTATCTGGAACAATAGTGTCTTGGCAGTATAGTTGTAAAAATACTACAAGACAGTAAAGAAATCGAAAAATAGATAAAAATAAAGACAGGTTAGGGAACAGGGTAGTGTGCAATTGGGTGGTGAAAAATATTATAAAAACCAAAAACAAATAAAAAGACTAAAGTGATAAGTTATAAAATACAGAGCTCTGTTAGGGCCGGCAAAAACTATTTCACAGAAAAACAAAACCAAATGTGCCACCGGCTTACCAAGTAACAGAGAATACTGTAATAAAACATCACCATAAATAACACTTGTGTTTGTGTAAACAAATCAATATTGTTAACATGCAAAGGAAGTCAAGACTGTGTTTTACTGTGGTGATTAGAATTTAAAAAGAACAAAATCTGGAAACTTCATGCATGTGATTTTAATAGGGAAATCAACGTGTGAAAACAAGTGAAAAGAAATGCATGCAGGTATCATTATATGCAAAGGGATAGAAAAGGTAAAGCAGATTATTAGGAATTTATTTGTGCAAGATGAAATTTAAACTTACAAAGGGGATTTATCATAAAAAAAATAAAAAAATAAAATAAAAATAAATAAATAAAGAAAAAAAATAGTTGGGGTAAATATTAGTAGAACTAGGGAAGCGGATGAGGGTCTTCCAAGAGGTGTTGTTTGACAGCTTTAGTAAACTTTTTGAGCGATATAATCTCACGAATATGATTGGGTAGTAGTAGCCAAAACTTTGGGCCTATGTATTTTAGGGATTGTTGGGATAGGGACTTGTTACAAAAAGGAATTAAAAATTGGGAATTGCTTCTGGTTTTCATAGTAGTTTTAGGTTTGTTGGGTATGCAATTGTGGAGGGCAGGGGGAAGTGTATTGTGATGGCATTTGTGCATTATGGATAATATTTCTAATTTGTGCATGTCATAAATTGTTAAAAGTCCATGTTGTCTCATTATAGAAACTGTGTTTTCGCGTTTGCCAAGGTTAAATATTAGGCGATTGAACTTATTGCACACTCGCTGTAATTTGGTTAGCATTTAATTATTACCATAACACCAGGTGGATATGCAATAGTGAATGTGACTTAGTATTAGTGAGTGGTATAATGTGAGAAGTGAGGGTTGGTCAACAAGGGGTTTTATTTTACGTACCATGAGTAAATTAGTGTTAAGTTTCTTAAGGAGTATTTGCATGTGTGGTTTCCAGGAAAGGTTGTCATTTAAAGTAAGACCAAGGAATTTAAAGCTGTTGACTTGTTCAATTTTAAAATTATTTATTGAAATGAGGGGTGCTACTGAAAGAGTAGATTTAAAGGAGTTAGAAAAAAACATGTATTTTGTTTTATCGGAGTTAAGAATCAGTTTGTTGCTGGAAAGCCATGTGAATAATCTGTCTATATCCGCATTGGCATTTACATATGTTATGGATTGGTTGCGGCCCGGGGTAAAATGGTGGTGTCATCGGCAAACATAATAGCTTTACTATGGGTTAAGCAATTTGGCAGGTCATTGATATATATAAGGAATAATAGTAAAGGACCTAGAATGGATCCTTGAGGAACTCCTAATTTAACTGGGTTCCGGTTGGAAGATAGAGTTCCATTAAAATCAACAATTTGTTGTCGGTTTGATAAATAACTGGTGAACCAATCCAGTGCTACACCCCGGATGCCATAATGAGACATTTTGTTAAGCAAAATGCCATGATCAATGGTGTCGAAGGCTTTTGACAGGTCTAAAAAAACACCAATAACAGATTTCTTATTTTCCAAATGATTAGATATTATATTAACCAGGAGATTGCTAGCATGGCTAGTTGAATGATCTTTCCTAAATCCAAATTGGTTGTTACATTATTGTGATTTAAGAAGGAGTGGGTTCTGCTGTACATTAATTTTTCTATTATTTTGGAGAATAAAGGCAGTGGACTAATCGGTCGGTAGTTATTTATCAGTGAGTGTTTGCCTTTTTTTAAAACTGGGATGACTTTTGCAATTTTGAAGTCATTTATAAATTTGCCTGATTGTAATGATAGATTGAATATATGGGATAGTGCTTGCAAAATATTGACCGGTGTGGATTTTACAACTTTTGTTGGGATGTGATCTAAGCCGCTGCTGGATTTAGATTTTAAGTCCAGTATTATTGTTTTGATCTTCTGTGGACTAGTGGGGAATATGTACATGGTGGAAGATGATTTTGTTTTTAGGTAATCTGTGTGGTGTGAGGTGGGATGGTGGAATCCGGTTTACCAACTCAGTTGCAACATTTGAAAAATGATCATTAAAATGGTTAGCAATGTGTATTGGGTTGTATAATCCATTAATTTCAAATGACTTGGAAATTTGTGGTTTAGATTTCCCGAGTAGTTCATTTATGGACCTCCATGTAGCCTTTATGTTATTTCTGTTAGTCTTGAACATTTTTCTATAATGACATTTTTTGCAGCTTGGATTTTGTGATGGTACAAATTACGAGCTTTATTGTATTCCAATTTAGATAACACTGTTCTTTTTAGTAAATACTTTTTGTATAGTTTTTGTTTAGTTTTATTTAATTCCTTTATTTCATCATTGAACCACTTTAAGTGGTATTTGGGTGCTTTGTTAGCTACTAGTGGAAAACTGTTTTCAAACTCTGTATTGATTGTATTGCTCCATTAGGCTGGAATATGCAAAGTTGGGATCTGATTCACATAATATATTGTCTATGTTAAGATGTTCGTAGGTTGTTGTTAAAAGAGACTATATTTGTATCACTGAAGGATCTTGAACTATATTGAGATTTACTAGATTTGCTATTGTTATATGAATTAGGCCTCAGTGCTAATATAACTGGTAAATGGTCTGATATGTTATCAGTTAAAATGCAAGTATTAACTAATGGACATTCAATAGTGGTCCAAATATGATCACTTGCAGTTGCACCTGAGTCTGTAAACCGGGTTGGTTTGTTAATGATTGATTCATAGCAGAAGTCCTGCATTGTATTAGTGAAATCAGTGACAGTGTTATTATTAATATTAAGGAGGTCATAATTAAAATCCCCAACTATAATACAGTTACAGTTTCGGTTGTCAATTTTTTCAAGTGTTTCTGATAATATGTGAATAAAGGGCGGAGTTTGATTGGGTATCCAATTTTGGAGACCTATAGATAACACCGCAGATTAACGAAGGTTTATGATTGGGTTTCAGGGTGTGGTGTTAAATTGGGAAAAACTTCAAATAGGGATTCAAACACTTTTTCCTCCATAATAGAAATACAGTCCTTAATTTGAAACTCCAAATGAGAACGAATATACATTCCTACCCCCTCGCCTCTAGATTTAGATCGACTATTACTTACAAAAACATAGCCTGGTAATTTTGAGTAGTGACCGCTACGATTTTCAACTATCCATGTTTCTGTAATGGCAATAACTTCCGGTTTAAACTAAAGGGATGCAACTAATGCCTCTAGTTTGGTAAAGTTAATTGGGTTGGCCAGTGATCTAATATTGAGACTTATAACTGTTAAGCCTGGGTGCTTTTCAAATAAAAAGGATTTACATTGGTTGGTATTGACATATGATTCTGGGCACCTAATGGAAGTCAACTCATCCTCTTCTTCTAGCATATTTTCATTTAAATTGTCAAAAAAGTTATTTAATTTTTCTGGGTCAAGGGTCGACTGGGTGATTTGGTCGGGGATGGTTTGAGAGGAGGGGATGAAAAGTAAGGAAGAGAGTTCCAGATCGGAAATATTCGAGAATGGAAGGCATGGTGGATCTTGGCAGTTATCACAAAACCATTTATGGTGTAAAGTTGTGACATTTTTTTAAATATTTAGCTGTTGCCTTGGTATTGTCGGCAAGCATTTGCAATGGAAATTTGATTTACACTTGTCACAGTAAATAAATTTTTGATTAACTCGGATTGTCTTGCTGCAGTTAAGACAGACTTCCTTTTTTATGGATACGGTTTGCATTTTAAGGAGCTAGGATTTAAACTAGACATAGTGAAAAAGTAAATGGCACTGAAATTGATAAATTATTTAGACCTAGCAAAAATAGAAGAAATATCGCTTAATCTATGAATAACTCGCCTTGTATTTTGGTGCACAGTGAATATGACCCCATTGTTGGTCCAAACGCTTCGAAAGCCAAAGGTCTCTCTGGCTTTCTCCACGATTTGGAGCCGCCGCAGGGTCAGTGATTCTGTCATCGACATCCCCGTTCCCTTCAGGTGTTTCTTGGAGTCGTACACATCATTCCTCACCATCCGTTGTACAAACTTCACGATGATAGGAGAGTGGAGTCCCTTTTGGATGGCAGCACGTGTGCGATGTCTATTGCTGCCTTAGAAATAGTATATGGCAGTTTAAGGCGGTTAAGAATAGAAAGCACATAACTTATGAAATTTTCTTGGGGTATTCTTTTGCAGCCATGGATAATTAGACAGTTCCTCCTGCCATACTGCTCTAAGTTGTCAAGTCGCTCGTCTGTGTCTCTAACCACTGCCTTTAGATCTTTTAGAGAGGCTTCGAGATCATTCAGCGACTTCTGAATCTCCTGCAGTTCTTTGGGATGAGTCGAATCTGAAACAGAAACAGGAGGAGCAGTATCTGGCCTTAAATCACAATTGGAGAGTCTGGCGTCGTCTCACAACTGGTGTTAGGCGATGATTGCGGTGTTTCCATCGGTGGCGGTGTAACAACTTCCATCGAAGTTTCTGGGTAAGGTGCAAGATCACTAGTAGAAACTGTGTCTTCTCTACCATTCGGATGTCGAATGTTAGCGTACGAAGTGTTTGCATCTAAAAGCAGCACTTCATCACAAAGCGGGTCGCCTTTGTTTCTAACATGTCGACGTAAAAGAACAGGACCTTGGGTCAATAACCAAGATGGCATCGATGTGCCCATCATAACTCTCCTTTGAAATTGAAACATTCTTTCGTGTGGTGTCTCGTTGATACTCGTACATAACAAGGATCGAATCGAATGCAAGGCGTCATACAGTACGTCCTCCCATCGTCCTTCTGGCCAACCTCGATTGCGCAGGAGAAGCTTGATCGTCCTCCAAATCGTTTGATTTGCACGCTCACACTGAGAGTTTCCTTGAGGGTGATACGGAGTTGAATGACTTGAAGCTATGCCACGATCTGATAAAAACACCTTGAGTTCACGACTGATAAAGGAAGTACCTCGATCACTGTGTAAGTACGCGGGAAATCCGAAATAGGAGAATAGCTCATTTAAACATGCAATGACCGTTTTCGTAGTCATCGATGAACATGGGAACACAAATGGATATCTACTAAATTCATCTATTAGCACCAATAAATAGGGATTGGGGCCGCGAACTGGTCCCTTAAAATCCATGGATATGCGCTCCCACGGCTTGGTAGCTTTTATCATCGCGTTGGGACTTCGTCGAAAATATTGCGGTTTTACCTCCGCGCATATATGACATCTCTGACCAATTGACTTCATCTCTTCTGTAGTGTATGGAAGGTTGTGTGAGCGTATGAAGTGATACATTCTGGCATATCCGGGATGGCCTAACTGCTCATGTAAAGTAGTCAAGTTCTTGACAGAAGGCATAGATGCACATATTCGAGAAATAGCATCAGGAGCAACATTACTTTCTCCTGGTCGCCAGCGAATGGAATAATCAAACTGACCGAGTTCGAGTCGCCAGACAAGTATTTTGGTGTTCTTTATCTTGCCGTGATTCTTTTGGTCGAACATAAAGCGAACAGATCGCTGATCGGTAATTAAGGTGAAATGTCTACATTTGAGAAATTGAGCCCACTTCCGCGTAGCCGCGATGATAGCCGAGGCTTCCTTTTCAACTGCGGGGTAATTCCGTTCGCACGTATTTAATGTGCGAGACATGTAAGCAACTGGACGTCCCTCCTGTGACAAAATGGCGGCAACAGCAAAATCCGAGGCATCGGTTTCCACCTCAAATGGAATGTCGTCTTTAATTGCCCCTATGCTGGACTCCGCTAGATCGGACTTAAGAGCACCGAAAGCATTAAGTGCCGCTCCTGTAATTGGAAATTCAGTAGCCGTCAGTAGTGGACGCACTTTTGCTGAAAAGTTGTTAATCCACTTGGCATAGTAAGCAAAAAGCCCACTTACCCTCTTTAGCTCCTTTGCTGTGGATGGAGGTCGCATATCCAGCAGTGGTTGAAGGCGAGAGGGATCAGGTCGAACTTCACCGGATGAAACTTGATAACCGAGCAGGTTTATACTTCTAACTCCGATGTGTGACTTTTCCGAATTAAAAGTCAGCCCATCTGCCTCCGCAGCCTTAAGCAATTCCTGTAAGTTATGATTGTGTTCCTCTTCCGTGGCACCAGTGACAGTCAAGTCGTCTAAATATGCATACACCTTATTAAGGCCATGGCGTCTAATGAACTGATCCATGAATCTTTGGAAAGCCGCTACGCCATTAGTCACGCCAAAAGGAAGTCTACAGTATTGGAAGAGCTGCCCATCTGCTTCAAACGCAGTCATTGGCCTTTCCTCTGGGTGAAGAGGTATCTGGTGATATGCAGACTTCATGTCAAGTGAGCTGTATATAACATCCTGTGCAATCTTGTTAACTAGATCGTCAATGCGCGGCAAGGGGTAAGCATCCAAGTAAGTAAATTTGTTAATGGTCACCGAGTAATCAATGCAAAGTCTCTTTTTTTCACCATGCTGATTTACAACCAGAGCTTGAGCTCTCCAAGGAGATTTAGCCGGTTCAATGATGCCTTCATTTTTTAAACGTTTTGTCTCTGACCTGATAAATGCGCGATCTTCATGACTGTATCGACGTGATTTAGATGCTATGGGCCTGCATTCTGAATGCAGAAATTCGAAAATGCGTGGAGCTGGCAGTTTGGCAGCAGAAACGTTTAGAGCATGTTGTGTTGGATGACAAGGAATATCCAACGGGGGTTCGGCGCCACCATACTTAAAATTTACTTCCGAATGACGGCTGGGGAATTTTTGTCCAAGAATGACATCCGCACAGAGGTCGGACATCACACCCAGTTTGAGACCCACATATTGTCTCCCTAAAAGACCAATATCGGCTTTGGCCCTTCCGTCAATCTTGGTTTCCATTTCGCTGGTAGCGAAAGATATGTTCTCAGAACCCTTTTCTACTTTTAGCAGTAGCTGCTGGGCAGTACGTTTATTAACAAAATTATCTGACGCACCTGTATCAATTAGAACATCAACTTTCCGTCCTTTTAGTGTAGCGTTTATTACGGCGGGCCCAAGGCCTCGAGGAGCAGCTGCTATAATGTTAGATGTCCCATCGTTGCTGCTTGAAGCAAAAGCTCCTGCCGCCAAAGCTAAAGATTCCCGATACTCGGCCGTCTTTGATTGACAGACTTTTGCAAAATGTCCACGTTTATTGCAAGAGTGGCACACTGCATCACGAGCTGGACACATGCGTCGGTTGATATGAATACTTCCACCACAGAAGTAGCATTTCTTCCTTAACCTTCCTTCCGATTTAGCAACTGCCAACCTCTGAGATTCATTTTCGGGTTGCGCAGCGGCAATAGTTAAAGAGCCTCGGCCCATTACCGCAGCTTGTTTTTGTGCCCTATCCAGACTGTCAGCAAGTTCAATAGCTCGTACGAGATTAATATCATCCTTTTCAAGAATCCTCTGTCGAATTAAAGGCGACGCAAGACCATTAATGAATGCGTCCCTTGTGAGCTGATCTCGGTATTCTTGAGCTGTCACAGCCTCAAAGGTACAATCTTTAGCCAAAGACTTTAAAGTCTGAGAATATTCTGCAATTGATTCACCGACTTGTTGGTGGTGGCTGACAAGACGATGGCGAGCATAAACATTGTTCTTTTTTATAACATATGCAGCTTGAAGGACCTTGACGATTTCGTCAAATTCTTCAACATCTTCGACAATAGGATAAACAGATGGTGAAAGGCAGCTTACAATTACTCTCGTCTTGTTTACAGGAGTAGATGATTCGCATCTGCCCTCTTCAAGGTAGGCAATGTAATCCTTAACGGTCCTTAACCAAAAGATGAACACTTTGGCGGCGTCAGGAGCCGTTGTCTCAATGGTAAGCTCCTTTGGTCTTGTAAGCTGAAGTTTATCCATTATTTTATTAGTTTAATAAATTGACATGACCAGTGAGGAGTAATGTAGTTACTCTGGCTTTATTAAACTAATAAATGACATGCCTGTAATAGAATGAAACATAAACATGGGCGATAGCTTAACCAACTGATGTAACCAATACAAAAGTAATATAAACAACGGAAGTTAAAATGAATGCACATCCGGAACGGAATAGCGGGAACGGCGGACACGTGCGTATAACATAGATATCACCACACTTATCTTGCTTGCTTTTAATTTGAGCTAATGCGGTGTCCAATTCCTCCAACTTCTTCATCAGTGCAGATTCCATTGTATTCATATTTCTTGCTTGTCAGAGAGTTCAATTTCAGTATCAGAAGATAAATATTAACAATTATGCCCAGTTAATTGACAAATCCTATTTGCTCATGCAACCTTATTCAAATAGAATGACCACTATTTTTACTCCCATTGAGTGCAGGCTATAAGCTTCTTGATATCGACGCTCCCCGAGTAAATTCGTCACGTTGATGTAGGACAAACAACATACCTAAAATATTTAATTTAATAAAAACATTTTTTCGTGTCCACATTAGGCGCCAAGAAGACAAATAACGAATAAAAGTCGCCAAAAATACACAACGGCCGTCACACATATATTAGCGGATACGTTGGGAATTCCCATTGCGCAATCCACTTTATTTTGCCAATGCATATCAACTACATTTCACAAAACATAAGAAGTTTTTGCCAGACAAGCAACATGTTTGCGTTTGGTTTATAAATAAAAGAACTAAAGATTCCATGTTTGATTTGAAGTACTGCGCAAACATTCACCAAATTAAATAATTATTTTAAAATGGGTGAAAAGCCTTTCGTCTTAATAATAACCTCAGTGTTCAAGAAGAATTATTAACTGATTACAGAATACAAATAACCATCAAACAGCAAAGCTTTGTGGGAGATGTGTGTAGTGTTGTGACTGTAAAAGCCCCTATTCCGATTAATTGCATACGATGTCTGTAATATCCCGGATGTTAGCTTATCAAACGTGATGTTCTACATTCTAATACTTGTCATAGCGAACGTACGGTACTTAATTTCTTTTCTAAATATTGTAAGCGTGAAACTATTAATAAGACACACAACAATGTGTAGTTTAATAAAAAAAAATACTAGAGAAATAAAGGGAAACTTAATTAAACAAACCATGCCGCAAATAGGTGCATAAATCATGCCTGTCACAACGTTGCACAGAAAATAATTTGTTCACTTCAGATTATGGAAACCCGTATTTAGCACTGTGCATCTAGTATATATTAAATAATTTTAATAAGATTAAACATTTACTTCGGTTTCATATGTTGCATTAAAGTAGAGGTATAACACATATAAGTGTTTTTGCATTCTTCCACTAATTAGCTTTAAGTAGATTTTCGCTTGAACATATAATTTAGTAGTTCCAAATCTTAACCTCTTTATATTTTTCTCTTTTAGCTAAAAAATTGAAAAATAACTTGACCGTACGGTCAAATGAAATTATCGGCGAAACCATTTTGCCAATTCAGCTTGAACGTGAAATTACGAGAGTGAAACTTCAAATCACTGAAGTCCTTCAACAGCATATTATTTATGGGAACGACTATGACTGGAAGGAACATATGAAGCGTCGACACGTTCCATCGACACCCACCACAGATGGATCAAGAATTGCAATTAACCAACTGTTTAATAAAGCTAAAGAAACTGCAACACAAGCTGCACAACGGTCTAATACTGATGATGCTAAAGCAAAGTACATCAAACGACATGGCAACATTATAGGGTTGATTGGTCTGCCCGGCGTCGGGAAAACTACAACCAGCAAGATGGTCACCAAATCCATACTGGATAAAATGATTCTACCAGAAACAGAATATTTGTTCTACATCTCAATAAAAGATGTTATTTTTAAAGAAAAAGTAACACCTTTTCAATTCCTAACTGACAACTTGAGCAACTGGCATCATTGTGACAAGGAAAACGAAGAGTTAATTAATATGTTGCATAATAATCCAAATGTTGTAATTGTGATGGACGGTTTGGATGAAGCGGCAGCCAATTTCTCTGAAACACCAAAAAACTGTCCATTGTATAGAGAGTCAAAACCGGAGGACATCATCAAAAGTTTGTTTAACTCTACTCTTTTGCCCAATGCTGTGAAACTTGTGACTTCTAGACCAGGTCAGTTCTATCAGATACACCAGGATTGTCGACCAACGTTCGTTCTTGAAGTGCTGGGTCTGGATCAAGATGCCATAGATGAACTCGGAACACAGATCTGTGGTGAAAGGTATCCTGAAATCAAAAAATTTCTGAAGGAACGACCTAATCTTTCGGCTTTGTGTTATGTACCTGTCAATTGCATTTTAATTATGGCTTGCCTTCTTGTTTGTTTATCTACAGGCAAAGAAATAAACTCAATGACCCAAGTCTTAATCTTCGCACTAACTCACTACATGGCTTCTGAGCATTTTAAATCCAACATGAAAAAAAAAGGAATCGCCTTGGAACTAGTGAAATTATGTCAACTTGCTTTCAACGGATTCAAAGAACAAAAACTGGTTTTTAATATAAAGGACTTTCAGAAAGTCAACATCAAGGAGGCAATGTGCAATAACTTTATGCACACTTATGTTGACAAAGCGTCAGGCATGCGAATGAAAATATTAGAAGGACATAAGCGAAGTTACTTTTCTCACCTCATGTGGCAGGAATTTCTCACTGCTGTTCACATGATGCTCTTCATGCCATATAAACAATTTCAACGTTACGGCTTCATATTTGAAGAATTCCAGTGGGAAGTTGTGGCAAGATTCATGTTTGGCATTTGCAACCCGACTTCCAAAGAAGATCTGGAACTTATCTTCCCAACTTCAGAGATTAAAGATTTTAAGGAAAAAAATAAAATGATTCTGGATATAATTTCAAGACAACAAATTGATTCAAACAAAAACAATTTTAATACTTTACTTGGTAAAGTGTCAGGCTGGATGCATGAACTTGATGATAAAGAAATAATAAAACGAGTAGAACAATGCTTGCCAACTAACATAACAATGAAAGTTCCTTCGAACCCAGCCCAAGCACGTGATCTTGCGTTTGCCTTCAACTGCTGTTCAGAACCTCACAACTTAACGGTGAAAGTTGATCATCGTCGTGCAACTTCTGAAACCGCAACTTTTCTTCGTTGTTTACAGGAATCAACGAACACCAGGGTAAGTTAAAGTGATAAAATAGGTCTTTAATAAAAATGAAATATATCATTTTGACCAATATGGTTCGCCTAATTTTATTGAAAGACAACAATCCATTGAAATATGTTTCAAAAATTAAAAAAATACAAGTTTTGCATGATAAAAATTGATTTTTTGAAAATTAAAAAAAATCTATAGAGTATTTTTTTATATCACTTATCAGAGTAGCAAGCTGCAATTTTGCTGAAGACGACTCATTTATTGTGAAGTGTGGAAGTGCATTCATAAAAGCGTTAGGGTTATGTTAGAATAAGCTAAAATAGGGAAGTTTATGTATGTTAAAGTAAAAAAAAAAATTTAACTCTGGATTTGGAAAGTCGTCTAATAGTGAAGAAAACGAATGCTGGGTAATAAAGAGGGTGAGGATTAGCCAATAGTTGTTGTTACATTGGTTTATTAAACTACATTACGGATACTAGTTAAATATTGATGCAAGAGTGTTTGACCAATACAACAATGTATGTTATTAATTGTTGAGTAGTCGTTTTACTACAGTATAACATTATGAATTATATCAAGTTTTAAAGTGGCCATTACGGCGCACAGTATTTTGTACCAAACCATTTCCTTATTTTCCTGTGACCTAGATAAATCGGACTAATTCGGCTCAATGACCTATGCAACCCCCCCATACATTACGTCACATGCTCCTAGCTGACTTGGTTGTTTCATGTATGACTTATTATTCAATTAGAGTTGAAAATATGTTTTAGAAGTAGGACCTATGCAGTTGCCTGCTTTGTAGCGCAGCTCCAGACATGTCTACCAAATCAGTTATACCTATGTATTGTACTGTGTCAGCTTATAAACGAACAAGAACAAAAGCTTCTGTAAGTTTTCGGATTGCAATAGTCGTCTTAATGTTGAGTATTGTAAGCCAGTGAATCTTCTGACAATATTTAGGGTCAAACAATATACGGAAATACCCACTTATTTAAAAAAAAACCTACCTTATATTACAACAATCTAGTAAGGAATGTAGCAATTCCGGCCTTGTTGTTCCTATGATTATTTTTACATGATTTGTTACATCATTATTATGAGTTCCATTTAAAAAAAATGAGACACATTCGTCAAAGCTTTGACAGGCATAGCATGTCGCCCCGACATCTACCATTAGGAGGAATAACTTGGTGATTTGTTAGACAACATGGTCTATATATGCAAACACTAAACTTGTGGGTAATAAATCCAGGAGGAATTCCCCTAGGACGTTAAAACCCAAAACGGTATTTTTTTCTAAAAAATTACATTTTTGGGCATAGCGCTTGAACGGCTGCTCCAATTTGAATCAGATTTTTTGGAATAGAAGTGCATTAGTTACTGATTTAACACTTAAATCTGTTTATTTAGCAACCGCCACCAAACCGACTCTCTCGCTTTAGCTCGACATTTTGCGATTCCGATGTGCCTCATGTAGACTCACTCCCCAACACCTCGTCTCGCATAGCCGTTGGGATCACTAGTCTGCTTCCATATAGCAGAATCCCATTTTTTCCGACAGAAGATGTCTGTAAGGGTAATATAACTGTAAGGGTTCTCTAAGTTTAGACCTTCGTGGCCACTTAGTTTTACAAAATAAAATAATTTGACTGCAAACTGGATATTTGGCCACACTTGTTTAATTTCTTCGATTCTTCGGCTTGACTCCGGTATCGCATCAACAATAGACATAACGAATGCGCCCGTCGTCCATCACACTTTCTGTAGCATTACCGGAGTTTGGCTCATCAGGTAGTGGAGATCGGGACAAGGTATCCGCTATGGTCAGTTGTTTTCCAGGTACATGTACCACGTCGTAGAGGAATCGCATCAATCTCAATCGGAACTTTAATATTCGTGGAGGTAAATCGCTTAATATTTTAGACCCAAGTAGCGATACAAGCGGCTTATGATCGGTGGGCACGGTAAACTTTAATCCAAAAACGTATACTGAAAACCGTTCACACGCCCATGTTACCGCCAAAGCTTCCTTTTCAATTTGAGCGTACCGCTGTTCTGTCAGGTTCATTGAGCGGGAAGCATATGCCACCGGTTTCCAAGTTACACCATGTTTCTGCAACAGCACTGCTCCAAAACCGTAAGATGAAGCATCTGCAGAAACTATCGTTTCACGATTACAATCGTAAAACGTTAACACACTATTTGAAGCACACATTTGTTTAACACCGTCAAATGCACGTCGCTGCCGCTCGACCCAAACCCAAACCTTACTTTTGACTAGCAGCTCTCTAAGTGATTTCGACGAGTCGGCTAGAGTGGAAGTGAATTTACCTAGTTGGTTTTACTATTTATTCCCAAGAATCGACGAAGTTCGGTGACGTTTTTGGGCTCTTTTATCTCCACAATTGATTTAATTTTGTCGGGGTCTGCTCGTATACCATTTGCATCTATGATGTGTCCGACGAATTTGACTTGATTGCATGAAAATTCACATTTAGTACCGTTAAGCGTCATACCACAATTTTGAAGTTTTTTGAGAACTCGTTCTAGACGCCGATCGTGTTCTTTTTGATTTCGACAGTGAACCAGAATATCGTCCATTTTGCAAACGACCCCTTCCTCTCCACAGAGAATCTCTGCGACATTTTTGGTTCGAAGTGTTCCGGTGCGCTTGATATACCAAATGGAAGCCTGTTAAAACAAAATCTTCCAAACGGTGTCGTCATAAACGTTGTAAACAATCGTGATTGATTAGTGAGCTTAACCTGCCAGAAACCAGACTTTGCATCTAGTTTAGAGAAAACTTTCGCGCCTGCCAGTTGGCCCAATACTTCATCTACGCAAGGTAGAAGATACCGCTCCCGTTTTACACTTTTGTTAAGGTCTGTGAAATCAACACATATGCGAATGTTGCCATCCTTCTTAGGTACAACTACCATTCCGACGCACCAAGTCTGTTGGTCGCTTTACTTGCGTTATTATATTTCCTTTCGTCATTTCTTCGAGTTCAGACTTTACTTTAGCCAACAAAGGAAAAGCTACTCGTCTTTGGTTTTTAATGTGGTATGGCGTGGTAGGCCTACATTAACTTTACTAACGTACGTTAGTAACTTTAAGGCCTTAATTGCAGGTTTTCCAAGCAATGGATATTTTCCGCCTTTTGTCACATACAACGCTTGTGTGCTAACATGCCCGTTAATAGAAATACTACATGGCGGAATCATACCCAAAACTTCTACGATTTTGCCGTCTGGACCTACGAGACATCGGTCGCTCTTTTTCAGTCGAAGTTTTGTTAATGTTTTATAAATAGTAAAAGGTAAAATACTAACGTCTGCTCCCGTGTCGATTTTAAATAAAATTTTACGGTTTAAAATCCCAACTTCTGTCATCAACTTATCTCGAGACGTCAAGGCAAATGAAGCGCCCACATACGCACTACACAAAGGGTTGAAGATTTTACTTTCACCGTTATTAGCAACATCGTACTCACATGTAAAGACTTCACCTACAAATTTAGTACGACAACGTCTCGCAAAATGTCCAATTTTGGAACACTTGTAGCATTTAGTATTTAGAGCGGGACACTTATCTTGATTGAGGTGCTGTTGCCATCCGCATCTATCGCACGTTTTCTCTTTTCTTTTTCAGTTAATTCAAGCGCTGTAAATATTTCTTCTGCTTTTCCTTCCTCCCAGGGAACGCAATAAACTAAGGGACGGCTTGCACAATACAACAAACATTCTCATCGACGTGTCTAACACAGATGGAAAATTGCT
The DNA here is from genome assembly GCA_000149265.1 of Ciona savignyi. Taxonomy (NCBI): domain Eukaryota; kingdom Metazoa; phylum Chordata; class Ascidiacea; order Phlebobranchia; family Cionidae; genus Ciona; species Ciona savignyi. The sequence continues at coordinate 333,381 of CH001987.1, forward strand.
CGACCGTCAAACTATCGGTGGTCTCATCTGCTATAAAGCTATAATATTTTGCGTTCGTTGTTCACCTTTTAAAAAAAATTGACTAAATTTGACTTGCGCTTAGTTGAAGAAGTTCATATTGAATATCGTTGCTTAACCATTTATACCGCTGCTAACGATTAATGCAATAGGATATATCTGGGTTATATACTTGCCGATCAATTTAACAATGCGCAGCAAGTTTGATTTTTTCCTCCGTGTGCCCTTAAAAAGTCAAACTCTGACGACCGCGAAAAAGGGGGGCTATCTTAAATGCCAAGAAGAGGGTTCTATTTTTATGGGTCCCAATTAAAAAATTGGGACACACATTGTTTTTGTCCGTTTGTTTTCTTTTTTTTCGTCAAAGGTTTGACAGGCATGGCATGTCGCCCCGACATCTACCAGAAGGAATAATGGAATCGTAATGAAACTTAGCCATTTGTTAGACAACATGGTCTAGATATGTGCAGAAACTAAAATTTTTGGTGATAAATCAAGGGGGATTCCCCTGGGAGGTTAAAAACCAAAGGGTATTTTTTTATGAAAAATTTAGCTTTTTGTGGCATAGCGCTTAAACGTTTGCTCCAATTTGAATAAGATTTGGTGGAATGTAAGTGCACTAGGCATTGACTTTACACTTGAAAGAAATAAAAAAAGATTTTGTTCTCAAATCATGATAGTGACAAGCATGGCATGACGCCCCGATATCTACCAGAAGGAATAATAAAATAGTAATAAAGTTAGTTATTTGTTAGACAAAATGGTCTAGATACGCAGGAGCAAAAATTCATTTCAATACAGCACTTAAAAAAAGCTTTAATTTAAAACATTTGTCATGAAATCTTTGTAAATCTAATACGATTGTTCTTTTTTACCTACACATGGAGAAGAAGTTTGGTTTGATAACTATGGGACCCATGAGTTTATGCTTGCAGAAACAATAACTACATACACAGTGTATAAAATACAAATTGTGGTTAGGGTGACCCTGTTGCATGAATATATGGCATACAAAATGTGTTTTACAAATAGTGGTGGTTAAACACGTGGTTGACACTATGTAGTTTATTTTTATTTTCGTTATGTCGTTGCCGTAAAACAGACACAACATCTTAGCCACTCCGCTTGGAGTTTAGTCTCGCGACATTCCAGATGATGTTTGCTGCATTATGCACTTTCCCAAGTGCTTTACTTTGTTCCACTTGTTGAATCTGTGGATCCAAACTTTACCCTGGTCTTTAACGGCTGGACGAATTTTACCGGATTTAAACGCCTATGAACAAATTAAACATGTCGCTACCGCGTTTTTTGGACATTTTGGAAATAGATTTCAACTGGTGGTAGGATATAAAATGTGTTGGGAATTTAGAATTTGTTTTAACGCTGTATTATACGTAAGCTTATGTCACCGAACATATTTACCTGCATCAATAAACTTTTACTTACTTGTTTCAAGATTTTATTGTTTTAACCTAGATTTATTATTGTTAATGACCTAGATGTTGTGTACTAAATTCGGGAATTCCCAAGTCAGGTTAGTGCACTGTGAATATTTGTTTTTAGGCCTAGAAACGCGATGACCTTAGCCTGTCACAAACGATGGAAAACATTTCAGCGGTAGATATATGCAAATAAAACACAATACAAATTACAGCGATGATTTAATGTGAGTATTATTATTTAAATGCGCAGGGAATTTTTTTGGCGTGATTATAAAACAGACATTGCGTCGAATTTACAACGGCGGAAGTCGGCGCCAATGCCTGACGTGCACATATCTGACAACAACATATATTGAAAATTGAACCTAAATAACAAGATCGGATTATTAGATCAGGGACCTATGCGTTTCTGATTGCAAAAATAAAATTTCAAACTCGATGTATAAAACACACCGTAAATCTTCGAGTATAGTCCGCATTTTTTCCGGAAATTTTAAGGTCAAAATCCCTAGTGCGTACTATACATGAGGTTAAAAAAAACATATTTTCTTACTCTTTAACCCAATCGGTAAATCCGATTGCGGACATCGCCATATTGAATGGTGTAACGATATTGCATCATTTACGATTGTATTGCATCATTTACGATTGCATTATGGAAGGTTCTCGATAATACGATTAATTCTACTTTTACCTTTTTCTCCCGTTCGAGTTGTTTATGCTGACATACTTACGAAGGAACAAATGGACCAGATATTTAATGCTAAAAGTGACATTGAATTTGTAGGATTTGAATAAATCTTTGAATAAATGTTTTTGTTTGAAAAAATCTTTTGCTCTTTCTTTTGTAACTCTTTTTTCTATTTTAATTTACATTTATCATAAGGTGGCACCTGCTTCGATAACAGCATGGTTTCACGGTGTCTCCTTGTTAAACTTTAGTCTAATTTATTTTTGTATTATTACTATTTTGTTGCTGTGCGTTTATCAAATAAAATATGTTTGATTGATTGATTGTATCATTCGGTTATATTTTTTATTTAAGAGTGTTAGTTACCAAAATAGATGAATGGGATTTATTTTATCTGGCAAGGTTTAAACCGTTTATGGGGTCACCCGTAAGACCGCTATTGTATAATTTGATTAAGTTCCAGGATACCCTGCTGTAATGACTATCGCCAGCCAATCACCATACAGTTTCAACACGGGCTACTATATTAATAAAATGTACAAAGATATCAAATCATGTTTTGCCCCTAATATTCCAGCTGCTAAATTGTTATTGTTTTAAATGAATATTCAGATTGGTTTGATTGAAATAGTATTAGAGTATATATAAATAATTTAATCCACAGGCCATATTAATTGTGGAGTTTTAAAATTCCTGTTCCACACAGAACAAACTTGAAGTGAGAAGCGATACGAAGTTGGATGACCACGCAGCACAATGTCTGGCTGGGTGTGTTGAAAAAATATCGGAACTGGATTTGGAATGGAGCAAACTTTCACCAGAAGGTCAACGTATGTTGCAAGAAGCAATACAACAACTCCCTTCTCCCCAGGTAAGCCTCAGTTTCATGTGATGTTGTGTGTGATTGATGTGTTATTAATCAATTATACTGATTTATGTGTTATTAATCAAGTTATACTGATTTAAGCTATTTAAGTAAAGGAATTTGGAAGATATTTTATTTTGAATGATCACATGTCAAAATACCTAAATTATCTCGTTTTTAAGCTACTCAGTCCAGATTCCATTCATTGTCCCGACCCTAGTCCAGGTCGGACTATCACATGCCTCTGGCACCATTCCATCCTACAGAAGAAAGAACACCAAATTAATAACATCACCTGACGACAAGACACAACCTGGTCAATCCCAATCCTAGCAGCCCCCATCACATAGCGGGGAAGGATACTCATGTTTATCCCTGGAGTTTGGGAAATAGGGAGGTATAACTAGAGACACCAACCACCCACAGCCATGTTAGCAAGCTATTACATTGTGTATGTGGCATATGCATTTGTGTGTTGTATGACGGTGCAACTAATCAACTAGTTGGGTTTACTTTTATTTCCACGATGAAAACACGCAACAGAGACAAAGAGTTTTTATAAAAAAATTTAAAACTGAAAAAGACGGCAAAACTACATTCTTTAAAACATGTTCATGATCACATTAATTAAATAAAGTGCGTAGAGTCAAAGAGGTGGCCGTCAATCCTAAGATGTATTTTAATAACTTGAAAAAATGTTTAAAATAACAACACATAGGCCCAAAAAGAAACTTCAATATTCATATAAAACAATAAATAAAAAGAAGATAGGACTACATAATATTTAATACCTCAAAGAAGATAATGATAAATAAATGTTGGAATTAAATTACATTTTTATAACGTTACGCTGCCCTTGGGTAAAAACCATAAGATTAAAGATACCACTCCTTTGCTACATAGACTCTCGGGGATTTGATTGACAGCTCAATCAAATCAAGTATAAACCTACAAAGTAGCAACCAGTTTCTTATTACCAGGACATTTTAAAATGCCGGTGTACAATTCGGTTATATTTTTATTTAATCTGGCAAGGTTCTCAGCCATTATGGGCTCGTCCCTAAGACCGTTCTTCGAGCTAACGACCAGTTTCGCACCTGCAACCTTTCGACTGAAAGGCGACGCACTTAACCGTTAGACCAACGGGCCGGACTAACATTCCTATTCCACACAGATCAAACTTACAGTAAGAAGCGATGGGAGGTTGAATGACCACGCAGCACAATGTCTGGCTGGGGGTGTTGGCAAAATATCGGAACTGGATTTGAACTGGAACGAACTTTCACCAAAAGGTCAACGTATGTTGCAAGAAGCAATACAACAACTCCCTTCTCCCCAGGTAAGCCTCAGTTTCATGTGATGTTGTGTATGATTGATGTGTTTTAAATCAATTGAGTTAAATTGATTTGCGCGGTTGTGTGTAAAATAAGTTGTTTATAATGAGATTTATTGCCCTGAAACACACACATTTATGCTAGTGATCGACCGACATGTTTTTTAGGGCCGATACCGATACCGATTATTTGTCGCCAAGAAGGCCGATAACCGATATTTGGAGCCGATATTTATTTGCATTAAAAGAAAAAATCTGTTAATTAAACAGCTAAGTGAAGTCAATTTTGCAGTAAATCAGCATAAGAAACGTTTAATTGTCATTGGAGAGGTTTAATTATTAGTCCCAGTTAAGCAGCGCCATATTGTGGTTAAAAAAGCAGAGCTGTTCTGCATGCTCCCCAGTGAGACGGCTTCTCTTCTTCTCGTATATAGCAGATACTTCACTGAAAACACGCTCACTTGGTACAGATGAAGGTGGTGCACCGAGAAACTTTTAGGCCAACACCACAGTTTTCGTTTCCTCTACTTTCGAGAAACGTTTGTCAAGGCTCTCTCTCATGACTTGTCGGAGTGTCATTATGCATTTTGTGGAGGGTCCCTCATTATCTTAAAGGAGCATCTTCAGCACAGTCAAGCATGGAATAATGCAGGATGCTGATGAGTTGCTGTGGCTCACCTGACGTGTCACTTCCTTTACTGGGAGAAGAGTTTTAACTAGATTAGATGCAAGATTTCATTGGTGAGCAGCGGGAAATCCTCCATGTTCACCACAGTAGATGGTAAGTGCACGCTTTTGTTCCATCATTCTTTGTAGCATATAAAGCGTGGAGCTCCATCTTGTTGGAACAGCCTGGATTATGTTTTGCTCTGGCAAGCCAAGTTCTATATTTCGCAAACGTTGTTTGGCCAAAATTGAGTGGTGGAAATGTGTGGCACATTTCCTCAGTATAGCAATAACATCAGAGACAGCCCTCTAAGATGTCAGACCATCATTATCTACAAGTTGCAAGGTGTGTGCTGTGCAGCTCAGGTCTGGAATTTCAGCTAGCCTCATTCCCTTTACAATATTTGCTCCTCTGTCACGAAGCACTAGACTCGCACGGTCTTTCCTAATGTTCCATTCCTCAAGCATGTTAGGGAATGTCTCTGTCAGATACTCTCCAGTGTGTGACCCATTCATTACTTTAGTATTTACCTCTACTTGTTTTCTCGTCCACTCTTTGTTGATAAAATGACACGTTAGGCACATCAGTGAATCTGTCATACCAGACCAGCAGTCTGTGGTAAAGGATAAATAGTACCCAGCATTTTTAGGCTGAATCTTTTCTTTGATTTTGTCAGCAATCTTGTGGTGAACTTCTTCCACCTTAGTTCTGTAATACTTTTCACTTGACATGAGTCGCTGAAATCCAACATCAGACACCATTGTGAATGGTTGATGATCTGTGACTATCATCTCTGTGATCAGTTTATCCATCTGTTTTGTCCTTTCATCTGATTTTGCCCACTTTCCTCGACTTTTAAACATCTTTTCCATAGTTGGCTGATAACTTGCCTCATCCTGACTGTCCTGATGAGATTCCCTTTTCTTCTGTGCTTCTTTGTATAACTCGATGTGATGAATTCGTAAATGTGCCAACATATTTGAAGTGTTTTTATTTTTGGCTTTTACCGCTCCTAAACTAACTTGCTCATTGCAATGATTGCACACTGCCTTTCCTGGCACACCTTTAGAATAATATGTCCATACTGGACCCTTAAATTTAAGTCCATCCATTTGCAATAAGGTTTGAAAAAGAGA
>CH001987.1:344464-355802 GCA_000149265.1 Ciona savignyi
TGAAAAGAAGTGTGTTAGTGACTGATTTAACACTTAAAAGAATAAAAAAATTACCTAGGGAAATACCCTAAAAAATTCGATTTTGTACTAAAATCATGATTGTGACAGGCATGCCATGTCGCCTCAACATCTACCAGAAGGAGTAATGGAATCGCAATGAAAATTGGACATATTTTAGACAACATGGTTTAGATATGCAGAAACCAAAATTTTGGGTAGTATATCAAGGGGGATTCCCCTGGGATGTTAAAAACCAAAACGATATTTTTTATGAAAAATTTAGCTTTTTGTGGCATAGCGCTTGAACGGCTGCTCTAATTTGAATCATATTTGGTGAAAAGTAAGTGTGTTAGTGACTGATTTAACACTTCAAAGAAATAAAAAAATTACCTAGGGAAATACCCTAAAAAATTCGATTTTGTACTAAAATCATGATTGTGACAGGCATGCCATGTCGCCTCAACATCTACCAGAAGGAGTAATGGAATCGCAATGAAAATTGGACATATTTTAGACAACATGGTTTAGATATGCAGAAACCAAAATTTTGGGTAGTATATCAAGGGGGATTCCCCTGGGATGTTAAAAACCAAAACGCTATTTTTTTCTAAAAAATTAGCCTTTTTTGGGCATAGCGCTTGAACGGCTGTTACAATTTAAATCAGATTTCATGGAATGTAAGTGCATTAGTCACTGATTTAACACTTAGAAGAAATAATAAAATTACCTAAGGAAATACCCGAAAATAGGATATGTTCTCAAATCATGATTGTGACAAGCATGCCATGTTGCCCCGACATCTACCAGAAGGAATAATAGAATCGTATTGAAACTTTGTCATCAGTTAGACAACATGGTCTAGATATGCAGAAATAAAAAAAAATTGGGGATAAAGGTAGGGGAATTCCCATGGGAAGTTAAACATCAAAGCGTTTTTTTCTGAAAATTTGCCTTTTTGGGGGCATAAGACTTAAACGTCGGCTTTAATTTTGATCAGATTTCATGAAATGTAAGTTTGTTAGCCGCTGCTTTTGAACTTAAAAAAAAATAATCACTTATGGAAATACCCTATAAATGAAGATATGTTCCTAAATCAATATTGTGACAGGCATGGAATATCGTCCCGACATCTACAAAAAAGAGTAAATGATTCACAATGAAACTTAATCATTCTTTGGACAACATGGTCTAGATATGCAAAAAACAAAATTTTGGGTGATAAACTCAGGAAAATTCCCTTGAGACGTTAAAAACCAAAACGATATTTTTCGCTCAAGTTAGCTTTTTGGGGCATAGCGCTGGAATGGCGGTTCCAATTTTAAATAAACAGATTTGATGAAAAGTTAGTGTTCTGGCAACTGTTTTACCACTTATAAAAAGAATCTTACCAGGGCTCTACATAAAGCTTTTAGAACACTTGTGCCTGTAGGACAAGTTCGGTACAAAATTGACCTGTCCCAGCTTACACTTGTCCCATAAAAAATCACAATTTAATTTCCCGATTGCCGCCGTTCCAGACCATGTGATTAACGAAATATTAAACGATTACGTAATCACTCCCCAAAAGATCTTCCTTATCATGAAAACGGGAATCGTCTTTCTTGGTTCGTTGCGGTTTGCACGAAAACGATGACGCAGGGCCAAAAGTCCGCGCGAGTAACGCTTGTAATACTCGCGTGACGCACACCGTGCGAGTTAAGAATTTACACCCGCAAATAAAAAAAACAATTAACGTTTACCGCGACCGTTTTCTATTCAACTGAAGTATACCGTTTTTATTACACACATTGGGCGTTTGAATACTAGAGCCTATAATACTTACAGCAGCATCATAATGTAAAATTGTTATAATACCACATTTAAACTGTTTTTACGTCATACAAACCACAGTTGCGAGCCATGTTTACTCACGTTACTCGCGTGAGCTTTCACACACGAGTGAATTCTTACTCGCCCAAAATTTGTTAATATCCATTATTCTGCAATATCTGGTATTAAAAATGCGCGTGAGAATGGTATTAACAAACACCATTGGCTACTCTGTCGGTCGAAATCGTTTTTTAATGTTGCACTCTAATTGTAATTATTATCATTTATTAATACTAAGAATTCAATTACCTAACCCAGTGGTTCTCAAACTTTTTTTGGTTGCGACGCCTTTCCAAAAGTTTACTGAGCTTGCGACGCACCAGTCACTAAACTATTGCTACCAAAGTTATATTTAGTGGTATCGCACACGTAATGAAGAATTGAAATACAATAAAAGAACAATAGCCACGTCCCCGGCCGTTAGTAACAAAGTTCATATATAATGTGACATGTGGGCTTGTTTATTTTTGCAAAGATCATGGAACCTTGGGAGAATCTTTGAAACTGCGAACCTCATTACTTTTTCAACGTCTATTCGTAATAAATATTTGCTTATAATGAGTGTAGTTTCGAACGCAATGGCTGTGCGACGCCCTACAAGATTTTAAACGACGCACCAGGGCGTCGCGACGCATAGTTTGAGAACCTCTGACCTAACCAATTCAAGTAGAGACGGATACCCCAGATTGGGACGTCACGTTTACTTCGCGTTCGACTTTAATATAATTTACCAATAATTTTTTTTAAGTCGCGTTATTTTAAGATGTTTGTCTGTGCGTTGACAAAAATATGTAATTATTTCACGCACATTTGAAGTAATTCTATTTTTAAAAGTTTTTATAAGCCTAATTTATTTTACGACTTTATTAACACCGATGCGAAGATTGCGCATCAGTCTTTATCGTATTCGCACAAACATTGCGACTGGGTATTAGTCACTATCATATATTCGCACTAACGGAGATAGTAACTATATTTTAAGCCTTTAAGGTGTTAGATCTCGTCTCAGTTATCGCTGATAAATCCTAGTTGTAACAAAAGCAACGGGCAACGAAATAGTACGAATCTCATTCGCGCACGGTAATAGTTTAACACCGTTTGAACTCGGAGATATACACGGCGGTGAATCTTAGTGAAAATAGCGTTTAGTTTGCAGTTTTACCCTGTCCCGTCGGACAAACGACACGCAATATTTACTTGTCCCACGCAATAAATCAGCTAAATAAGTCATATTTTAATTTAAAATTATTTAGCATAGCACATGACAGGTTGTCTACAAATTTGTATCGAGTATTAAAGCTTTAACCACTATTGTACCACACAATAAATTCAAAGTTTACCCATACAAATACCATAATAAAATAAAAAGTGTCTCCATATCATGATTGTTAAAGGCATGCCATGTCGCCCTGACATTGCCAAAAGGAGTCGTCAAATCGAATTAAACCAATAATTGTTAGATAACATGACCCAGATATGTAAAAACAGAAATTTATGTACCAAATCCAGAAGAATTACCCGAGGCAGTGAAAAAGTAAATCGGGAATTTAGCTTCTATTTACTATAGCACTTGTCAAGTGGCTTTAATTTAAAACACATGTGGAGAAAAGTTCGTAAATCTAACACAATTATGCTTTTTTTAAGCTGTACATAAAAAAGACGTTTAGTTTTGTAAATTTTAATTCCAGTTAAGTTTTACTGATTCGTGTTGTACATCTTTAATTTTCTATAAAATTTAAATAAATATTTCTTACTTATATAGGGATATCTCCATTTTAAAGTTTTCCTATTTTTAGTGACCTATATGAAAACAAAAAAAACAGAACAAAAAAGTAGAACACAATGACACAGTGTTATAAAAAGACACTGTTCTTAAATCTGTGGGAAGTCTTTCAAATTGAACTTATTCACGCAAAATATAACGCCGAGTAGACTCTGTTAACAAAGAGTTGTATGGGGTAATTGTTTTATCTGGTGATAGATGCGATACGGCAGTGCAATTAAAACCGATTATATGTCTCAAATAGTCATTTACGGCCACGGCGAAACAGACAATCCTCTAGACAAAGTGAGAAACCTTGAGCAGTTTAGATAAAGAAAAAAGTTTTATTTACTATTTAAACTGCAATTGTAAATAGAAAGTCCTGCTGTATTTTATACTTAATATAGACTACAGTATTTTTACGTGTTTCAATTTATTGTAACATATTTAATAACAATGGGTAAGAAAATGTTAACTGGTCGAGTGACCAAGGACAGAAAGAAAATGGAAAAGCGAAAAAGTCGAGCTTACAAGATGATGGAGGTAAACTTTTATATAATATTATGTGTTAATTTGTGAACAATTTTAAGTACAATAGTTTTAGCCAGAACAAACTTTTATGATTAGCACGAATTTATACCGAAAAGTTTTAAAATGTAAATCATTGTACCGGGAATGACCATTATAATGCAATTACTGTAATTAAGCATTTATTTTGGCGATAATTAGTCAATGGATTAGGAGGAGGATAGGATATTCATGTTTATCCCCGTGAATGGGAAAACCAAGGGGGTTAACACAGGGCCAATCGTCAGATCACCTCGCGCCCATCGTCGGGTTACCGGAGCTATTGCAGTGTGTTGTGTATGATAGACACGTTCCTTCAATTTGGTAGAACCCATTAATCCGCTGGGTTCAGGCAATGTCCGTAAAGTGCTTTGCCCAAGGACACAACCGTCTAGCTAGCGACCAGTTTCGCATCTACAACCTTTTGACTGAAAGGCGACGCACTTAACCGCTAGACCAGGGATGTCCAACCTTTTATTGTAATGGGCCGCATTGTCACTTAAAATAATTCAATGGGCCGCAGAACCTATTAAATTTCAATAAAAATGGCAGGGTTTGAATTAATGGTTTTGAAATATATGCGAAATGCGCGGATAAGGAGCGCGCGAAAAAAAATTTGGTCATGATAAATTGCCTTAAAAAAAGTTATTTATTTCATAAAGCAGACAGTACCGTTATTAAGTAGTAATGATAAATTGCAATAAACGTAAATTCAGAAGGGGTGTGTCTCATCTCTGCCAATCATAAATAAAGGAATCGAGGTATATTAACGCATAATGGCTATTGTTGCATTGTGATAGTAATGCTTATTATGCGCCAATAATGCAAAGTAAACCCAAGGTAAATAAAAAATGTTATGTTAAATGCAAACGATGTTATATTAACGTGTTGAGGATTTATTATTAAAAGTGCGCGAAATCAGTAACGGTAATTTATATTTTCCGCGATTTGTGTTAAGTTTTGTAATTCGCGAACTTTAGAAAACGGTTCGCGATCCCTTAATTCCAACCCTGAATGGGGTACATAAAGAAACAGTTAAAAGCCATTAATTTCATCTTTGAAAATGGGAACAAATAACACACATATAGAAAGAACCAAAAACTTATTTCTGCAATACAAAGTCAATGAGATAAGTGTTTTTCGTCAGTCTGTTTCTTTCTGCAGTTTTGATGTTTACTGCGTCCCTAAAAGCTGACTAATACATTTTAATCAGGCCAAAATTTAAATTTCAAAATACTATTTGGAGTAAAAATGACTAGCGGGCCGCACAAAAATCTCAGGTGGGCCGCACTGCGGCCCGCGGGCCGCAGGTTGGACATCCCTGCGCTAGACCATTATTATATTAAAATGTGCCTTTCGCTCACTAAAGGTATAAATGGCCGTAGATTATAATCTCTTAAAGATAACCTCTGTAAGCTTGAAATGCAAATGTGTAGGTGCAAAGTCGGAAAAGAATATAATTCATTGTATTAAAGCGAATAGCTTACCCACGCAAAAATGTGCACAGACAAAGTGATGTATTAATAAATAAAACGAATATGTACGATATAAGACTATGTACGATATAAGAAATTCATGTTAATTCTGGCAAAACTGTAGAGTTACGGGTATTCGTTAGATTAACACTCACCCACCGTCGGATTACAGGAGCTATTGCAGTATGTTGTGTATGAGTTTTTTAGGTTACTACTTGGTGAAAAGAAACTTAGGTTACCATTCGGTGAAAAGTTTTTTAGTACCACTCGGTGAAAAGAAACAGCTGCAACAAGCAAGCGGCATCGATTGAATAAGCTTACTACTAAAAACCTGTATATACCAAAAGTTCAGTCAAGGGTATACACTATACACGCCATAGGTTTATACGCTACGTTATTTCTTCCTTTTAGGAAACTGTATTGTAAAAAATGTATTGTAAACCTGAGTTTTAAATATCAGAATTTCATTACATGTTAAATTTTTATTTCGCCATTAGGCATGCGTGTTAGAAGAACGTAATTTCTTATTATATTTAACTATACAGTTGTAAAGTATGCTTGAAAGGTCGAAAGGTTCCAATGTCGAAACAAGCAAATGGCTTATTTACTATTTATATTCATAGGCAAAGCACTCTGCCAGTAATGTACAACACATAGAGGAGAAGTAATTTGACGATTGTCCTTCTGAATGCTTTCTCCGTTTTTCCTAATCCTAGAATAATCATTATTTTTCATGATAGCAGTATGACCTATTGTATAGTGTGATGCTTGCTAGATTACTGGAGATATACGAAACTTACTCGTTAATTATGTACATGTTTTTATTTTCTATTAATACCACTAATTATGTAAACAGGAAACTCCAACATCGGAACAAGCTGAAGGAAAATGCAAAACGCCACCATTGCCTTGTGTTGCAGTAAGTCGATAAAATCTAATGAATTATAAGAATTGAAATAATGTATATTTTATTTACCTTTAACACTGCAATTATGTACTCTTTATTTTACAGAAAATAAGCGGCACGGAATTGGCTCTTGATACCAGTGTATCAAATATGGATATTTTCCACCGAAAATTGCAGTCTATAACGGTGAGCTTTTAAATTAATCTTTTATCCTCACGTCGCCAACACAAAATCCGACATTACTTTAAAATTTAATACTGCAAATATTGCCCAACGAACAAACAAACTAATGGCTGAAGTCCTTTTAACACTTTTTTTATTCATTAATTTTTGGTACATTGTATAACGACACATACCCATTTCCTAATTAATGCAATTGTTTTTAAATATATACTGTGGTTCCTTTTACAATTTAGACCTGTATATGTATGTGCCTTATGAATAATGTTTTGTTTTTATTTATTCTGTTCTAGGACAATCTTATGACACCTCGACTTGTCCTGCATAGATTGACTGAGGCTGAAATTTTAGAGGCTTCTATGGTAAGCAATTAGCAAATTTAAGCTGAAAGCCAATTTTGTTACTCCGTTACTGTTAATAGTAAATATAAACTTTCTTGCATTTCTTTCACTGGTTAAAAAAACTTTTAAAAGGGGAAACCAAATTTTACTGATAGTGTATTAATACATTAATACTAACAACTTACAGGTAAAATCAACGCAGCCCGTTTCAAAGGTTGCTGGAATCAGTAATCAATGGTTTCAAAGGTGGTATGCTGTAAATAAAATAAGTCATAATTTTAACCGAAGGAAGAAATACAAGAAAGATGAACAATTTAGAATTGCCACTAAACAACATGTTTTAAAAAACTACCACCAAGTAGAAGATGTAAAGAAAAGGGTGAAGAAGAGAGTTTTGGCCAGTTACCATAAAGATGACAAAATTAAAGAAAAAATGAAACGACGAGTTTTGGACAGTTATCACGAAGATGACAAAGTTAAAGAAAAAATGAAACGACGAGTTTTGGACAGTTATCACGAAGATGACAAAGTTAAAGAAAAAATGAAACGTAGAGTATTGGACAGTTATCACGCAGATGACAAAGTTAAAGAAAAAGTGAAACGTAGAGTATTGGACAGTTATCACAAAGATGAAAAAATTAAAGAAAAAATGAAACGACGAGTTTTGGACAGTTATCACGGAAATGATAAAATTAAAGAACAAATTAAAAAAAGATTTGTTGAAAGATATCACAAAGATGAAAAATTTAAAGAAAAAACAAAACAACGAGTTTTGACCAGTTATCACGAAGATAATAAAATTAAAGAAAAAGTGAAACAAAGGTCTTCTAGTTATATGAAGAGAAAGTATGAGAGTGACCCCACATTTAAAACTGCCTTAAAGGAGACTTCAAAGAGGACATCAAGGATACGTTACGAAGACGCTGGGCTAAGGGAAATAAAGAAAGCAGCCATGGGGCGCATCATAAAGAAGAAATATTATCAAGATGGCGAATTCCGGAAAAATATGTCTGCTCAATCCGCCAAACGCATTAAAAAGTTATATCACACTGATGAGGAATTTAAGTCAACATTTGTAAAGAAAGTTAGAACTCGTCAATCAATAAAGAAAAAAGAAAAGAAGGATATATCAAAATGCATTGAGGTATTTCGAGCTCATTGCAAACTGCTTCCTAAATATGCATGCTGTGTATGCTATCGGGAATTCTTTTTAAAACAAGTGAAGCAGTTTTGCAAAAGCGAGTTTCCTACAAATGTTAAAGCATATGTATTGGATGTTAATATTGATGGCCATCAATGGATATGCTTCACCTGCAAGAAGTACACGAAGCAAGGAAAGATGCCCCCTCAAGCTTGGAAAAATGGGTTAGACTTACAAGAAATTGCACCCTCCCTAAAAGAATTAAATACTCTAGAGCGACACCTGATATCTCCAACTCTCCCTTTTATGAAGATAGTTTCTCTTCCACGTGGGGCACAAAAAGGGATCCATGGGTCGGTGGTATGCGTTAATGCGGATGTTGACAAAACTACCTCCATTCTTCCGCGATCAGCAGCAGCTCACACTTTAATGAGGGTAAAGTTAAAACGTAAACTGGAGTACAAAGGCCATCATCTATATCAAGTAATAACCCCCAACAAAGTTAATTCGGCATTAGAATTTTTAAAAGAAAACAATCCTCTTTTTAAAGGTATGTGTGGGTGCACTACATTTTTGAGTACTCACATTGTAACATTAATTCATTTTAGATATTAATATTCATCATATTAATGAAGCTGAAAACGACCATCTACATTACACTGAAAATGAAAATCAAGGTGGGCTTTTCGTGTTTTACACTAGCTGCTGTATAAAGTAGAAAATGTAAGTTTACCAACATGTTATCATGTTTATTAGACTTCGACCAAGAGCTGCTGGATGAAATTTTTAAAGACGATGAGGATAATAGCGATGGTGAGTTTAGTTTTTTTACTATTTCGAATGAAGGATATTGCAAATTAACAATAACATTTTAATACAAATATATTATAGCGAAAGATAAGCAACAAGACGAAAATGCACAGACAACACCAGGTAAACCAGATACTGAGGTAAGTCAAACAACAACGCCCCTTGTTTCGTGCCTTCAACCGGCGGACCCTGCCCAACATCTCTTGGACACAGAAGATAAGATTCTTTGTTTGGCACCCGGTGAAGGTAATAAACCAACGAAGGCAATGGAATCAGAAGCAAGTTGTTTTCCTTCATTATTTCCCAATGCAGAAAACACTTTCGTAGGTAAACGACCTCAAAAAGTAAGTTTTAATCGATATTTAAACTCTAGGCTTTTAAGTTATGATAACAGGTTTGCAGCGTGCCCTGAATATGTTTTTTGGGGTCAATTTATCAACGAAGTAACAACAGTTGCTTCGTCCCTTACTATCGCCATGCGGAAGAATACCAGCAGTACATCGGACGGAACAAAGATTACCAAGAGAATGTTGGTAAGTGACGAATCAGTTGAAAAACTGCTAAGAAAAGACGAAGCATACAAATCTCTCCATTCGATTCGTGGAAGTCCACCATACTGGGAAAAGACTTTGAGGGATCTGTTCGCCATGCTTCGGCAGCTAGGTAAGCCAACTTGGTTTTGTAGTTTTTCCGCAGCAGATAGAAGATGGCCTGAAATTGTGGAGGCAATTTGCGCTCAACAAGGTGTACCAGTACCGGAGCTTAACTGGGACACCTACTGCAAGTTAATTGCAAGCAATCCGGTCACTGCTGCAAGAATGTTTGACCAGAGGGTGCATCATTTTCTAAATGATATTTTAAGATCAGAGTCAAAACCTATTGGACACATCGTGGACTTTTTTTTTCGAACTGAATTCCAAATGCGAGGTAAGAATAATTCTATAATAAAATTTATAAATGTCGCCATGCGTTTTTTAATTTCTGTTAATTTTGCAGGTTGGCCCCATATACACGCGTTGTTTTGGGTTAAAGACGCCCCGCTCTATAAAATCAGTCCCGATGCAGAAGTGTTTGACTTTATTGATAGGTAACAAGTTTTAATCTGAATACCTTATTTTAAACTTTTTTTAGGAACTTCTTAATATTGTGCAGTAGTTATGTTTAATATTGTAAATGATAAATCTTCTACTTTGATTCGAATGAAAACTGATTTGCAGTTTTTTAATATTATTAAATAGCGGCATATTAAACAGCGGTTGAAAATTGTAGTTGTGAAATTATAGATCATACCATAATTTTAAAATTAAAACTAATTCGGATAAAAACATCCATTTACAAATTTTAATTAAAAGGGCATGTTATTAACATTACACGGTGTATAGGTACATCAGTTGTAAAGTTCCGGATAAAAACGCGGATCCGGAACTTCACGAGAAGGTAAGTAAATTGCAAACCCACAGTCAAAAACACTCAAGTTCCTGTAGAAAAGGTGGTAAAATTTGCAGGTATGCTATGTGATGTGTTTTACATATTGTATACATTTAAATATGCATATTCAAAGTACTTGAAATGAAAAATAGCTTTACGTCGTTTTGCAGTTATTTATAAAAGAGGTATGTGGTACTAAATATGACTTAAACGCTCATAATTGTTTAGCAGTTTTCAGCTTTGCCTTTCACAATGCCATATATTAAAAAAAGATAGATACCAAAAAAAAGATTTACCCGTTGAAAGATTACGTCCTACAAATATATTTTTCGGTTGTTTTTAAATATATAGTAAATGTTTATGAGTTGAGCATTATGTTGATAATAATGGTAACTTGTATAGGCTAACACGGAAACTAAACTTAAATACTTTTATATAACAGATTCAACTTTCCACGTCCGATTAGTTCCGAAACATTTATTTCGGAACCACTGGATAAAGAAAAAAAGACGAAGGAAAAACGCGACACAGCAATGGCCGTGTTACAAGCGGTCATGGACATAATTAACGACAAGGATAGTGACGTGGATAAAGCAGTTGACATTCTTCAGAAGGCAAAGATCTCGTTTAAAGATTACGTAGAAGCTCATGACATGCTTTCTACCAGAAGGTCAGTAATATTAAGTCGTGACCGTAGCGAATGCTGGGTGAATGCCTATAACCCGGACCTCCTACGATCTTGGGATGCAAACATGGATATTCAGTATGGGATGCCCCGCCCCCCCCCCCCTCCCCCTTGGCCGGGGGGGGGGATTGAATTAACCCCCCCCCCCGCGCCCCCCCCCCCCCCCCCCGCCC
>CH001987.1:355902-368934 GCA_000149265.1 Ciona savignyi
CAACTTTCCACGTCCGGATTAGTTCCGAAACATTTATTTCGGAACCACTGGATAAAGAAAAAAAGACGAAGGAAAAACGCGACACAGCAATGGCCGTGTTACAAGCGGTCATGGACATAATTAACGACAAGGATAGTGACGTGGATAAAGCAGTTGACATTCTTCAGAAGGCAAAGATCTCGTTTAAAGATTACGTAGAAGCTCATGACATGCTTTCTACCAGAAGGTCAGTAATATTAAGTCGTGACCGTAGCGAATGCTGGGTGAATGCCTATAACCCGGACCTCCTACGATCTTGGGATGCAAACATGGATATTCAGTATATCCTGGATGCATATAGCTGCATAATGTACATAGTATCGTACATTACGAAAGGAGAACGGGAATTCGGAAATTTAATTAAACAGGCACTTAAAGAGGCACATGAGGGCAACGTTGATGCCCTCACAGAATTGCGCCTCCTGGGAAATAAATATCTAACCCACCGGGAGGTGAGCATTATGGAAGCGGTTTACCGTTCCATAGGGTTAAAAATGAAGGAGAGCTCGCGAAGCGTTGTCTTCGTTCCAACTGATCCTGATTGTGTCAGGATGAGCCTCCCTCTAAGCAGGCTCGCGAACCGCGCAGAGGACGACACCCAGATTTGGATGACCAACATTGTGGACAGATATTGTAATCGACCTTTTAGTTGTCATTTCAGGTTTATGAGCCTGGCTAGCTTTGCATCCTGGTACAAATATGTACCAAAAAGCCAGCGCTCGAAGACAGAAGTTGACGATGAAGCTGAAGAGGATCGCACAAATAACAGCCGCCATATTCCTCTCCATAATAACATGGGGGCAATTCAAAGACGCCTTAATCAGGCAATTATTCGATTTCCGAAATTTCGTCAGGATAAATATCCTGAAAAATATTATTTTAACTTACTCCAACTCTATCTTCCCCACCAGGGACTAAGCCTACCCTCCGGCTACACCACGTACGAAGAATACTTTGACACTGGTGTGGTGATCATCAATGGGGAGGAATCACCTATTAATAAGGTGGTTGCCATTGAAATGGCAAAATTTAACAGGTTGGCAAACGCCGAGGACATCTGGGATGAGCTTCCACACGATGCTGAGCAGCTGCAGGATGCTTGGTCCCAGATTGCTCCTTCCACAGAGCAAACCCGACAAGAAGAGGAAGATGAAGGGCTGGAGGAGGGAGGTATAGAACCTCTCGAACCAGTGGAACCCATTTTTGAAACTGATTGGGTAGATGGTAAGCTGCGAGATAAAACACAGCATGGTATGGAATACCAGCTGGAGCCGTCTAAGTCACGGCTCTCTTCAGACGATGCTTATAAAATGAAGCAAAATCTGAACACACAGCAGCAGGTTGTGTTTAATTACATTCGAAAATGGTGCTTTAATGTAAAACAGGGTAATAGCACTGCCCCATTTCACCTGTTTGTTACCGGTGGTGCTGGTACGGGGAAAAGTTTGTTGATTAAAAGCATCAAACATGAGGCCTCCCATATATTTTCGGACCTAACCAATTCACCGGATGATATAACCATTCTTTTAACAGCGTTTACAGGTACAGCTGCATTTAACATCGGAGGATCAACTATCCATTCGGCATTGGGTATAATAAATCCCAAAAAAGTTCTATGTTCCACTTTCTGAGGAAAAACTTTACAACATTGCGCTGTACCCTGTCTTCACTAAAAGTAATGGTTATAGATGAGGTTTCGATGGTTGATACAACTTTAATGTTGTATATCAGTCAACGTCTTAACCAAATTCTAAGGCCATCCAACCCCAAAACACAATTTTTGGTAATATTTCCACTTTTAGCCGTCGGTGATTTTCATCAAATCCCATTCCTGTATGTGGAACATCGCTTTCTGAAACCAAACAGAAACCTCAATTTTGGACATTTGGTCAAAATTTGAAATTTATGAACTTAATCAAATTATGCGTCAAAAGGAGGACCAATCGTTTGCTCAGTTGCTCAACCGAGCCAGAGTGGCAACCAAAACCAAAACCTTTATCTTTTTCAGACAAAGGAGAACTGCAGAAACGATTGGTCGATTTTCATCCCAATTATCCAAAAGATTGCCTACATATATTTGGTACCAATTCCAAAGTTGACAAGCACAATAAAAAAATGCTAATTGGTTTAAAGAAAAAAATTGTGACTTTAACCGCGGTTGACATTATTAAAACTAACAAGGGCCAACATTTTCGTAGTAAAACCCCGGTAACTTATAGTAAAAAAGATAATCCAAATTTACCATCCATTATAGAGTTATCTGTTGGAGCAAGAGTGATGGTGATTTCATAACATCGACGTGGCAGGATGGGCTTGCAAATGGTGTGGTTGGTACTGTTTGTAACATTATTGACGGTATCAATCAATATGACTTGCCAGATCACATTGCAATAATTTTTGATAACTCATTAATAGGCGCAAATAGAAAACGAAGCCAACCAAAAGGAAATTACCCACCGGAAGCTGTTTTGACTTCAACCTCAAAGCAGCCATAAAATAAAACGAGGCACAAGAACATACGTCAGGCACCAATATCCACTCCGGCTTTCCTGGGCATGCACGGTGCACAAAATTCAAGGCGGTACCGTTCAAAATATTATTGTAAACATGGACAATTTTTTTACTCGGGTATTGGGTTATGTTGCACTTAGTCGCGTGACCTCAATTAACGGACTTTATTTACACAGTTTCAAACCGGAAAATATCTACACGGCAGACGAAACGAGCACAGCACTCGAAGGAATGAGAAGGGCCGATATTTTCAATTTATTGGATAATTTACCGGAAGATCATCTGCACATAGTTCACCACAATACACAAAGTCTACAAAAGCACCACCTCTCTTTAAAAAAATTGGCTTGGGTAAAACAGGCACAAGTAGTTTGCCTTTCTGAAACATGGATAAAGGATCCCAAAATTTATGAGATGCCGGGGTTCAATATCCATTGCTCCCCTCGTCTACAAAGTAGAGGTGGCGGCTTAATAATATACATAAATTCCCATTTCAGATCTGAACTTTTGTTTACGGACCAAACAGATGTCGAGTTGCTGTGCGTTCGTTTGGTGTCGCCAAACATTGTAATCTGCCTAGTGTACTGCCCACCGAGCATTAAACAGCCAACAAAAAACATCTTAGAATTACCGAGTCGCCTGACATTTTTATCCCAAAAATTTGAAACGAACAAAATTATTATAACTGGAGATTTTAATGAAAATTTATTTGAAGAAAAAAAACAACCAATTTATAGGGTATTAAAAAACGCAGGATTTGACCAACACGTGAAAACCCCAACAACAGATGGTGGAACGCTTCTTGATCATATGTATTCCATTAACATAAACAACCTTCACTGCGCCACACTGACAACCTTTTATTCATACCATAACCCGGTATGCTTGTCAATATGCTTATCGGATAAATGCTCTACCTCCTTTGCAGATAAAAAAGAGAACCCCATAAGGTCACAACTTAGCAAATAATCAGGCTTCTCTTATTGGTGGTAAGTACATTTTATTTCTACATGATCTTGCTTAATTTATAAATCATATTGTGGGTATATATATATGTGTGTGTGTAAAATTAATACCGTTAATATTTTGCATAAGGCCTACTTATAAGTCTTTGGTTTTAAACTTTAATACTTCTTATTTTTTAGTGGCGTATAATATATTTGTGCTATAGATCTTTAATCTTAAAATGTTTTTAGCTCAAGTTACGGCTCCTTTGACAATTCTTCCGGGATGTTGCTTCCTCCAAAGTTCCGTCATCCGATGTGATGGAGAATGTATCGAATATCAGCAGGAAGCACTCCCGGAGGAATACTACCTTGTCACGTGTGTCTGACATGAGACCACAGAGGCTACAAGCAAGGATCATTGATTTGTGGGGTGGCAACAAAAATGTGTTCCGTCTTAAAACAACTATGGAGGAATTAGGATTTCGTGTAAATCCCCATATTCACCCTAATGTTCAGCCGGCCGTATCATGTGGCTATATTGCTGCACGTGCAGCATTATGGTGCAATGATAATCGTAATGGAAATTGGTTTGAAGGAGACTTAGTTCCCATTATTTGGCCACCAGTCATATATGCTATTATTCAGTCTTATAACCAAATTCTTGGTACTTATTCAGATTGTAGTCGGTTCCTGGCGGATGATGAAGTTTTGCGCATCATCGATGAGGTGGATGGGCAAGGAATTGGAACACCATGGCTGGATGCTCCACAACCCATCAACCTGTTCACAGATACTTTCATTAGAAGGGCAACTGCAGCAAGATTGAATCCATCGGGTAACCTTTGTATTGCGGTTGTTAATACAACCGCACAGCATAGATTAGAAAACGAAGTAATCGGTGATCATTGGTTTGTATGTGTTTATGAATACTAAGCAAATTCTGATAAAGAGCATTTTCTTGAATAAGTCTCCTTCTGATCTTTTATTATTGCGATCTATTATAATATGTAAATAACATTCTACAAGTTTCAACCTATTATTTGTAAATATCATTTCAAATGTTCCAACCTATTATATGTAAATAACATTGCACAAGTTTCAACCTATTATTTGTAAATATCATTTCAAATGTTCCAACCTATTATATGTAAATAACATTTCACAAGTTTCAACCTATTATTTGTAAATATCATTTCAAATGTTCCAACCTATTATATGTAAATAACATTCCACAAGTTTCAACCTCTTATATGTAAATATCATTCCAAATGTTCCAACCTATTATGTGTAAATATCATTCCACAAGTTTCAACCTATTATTTGTAAATATCATTCCACAAGTTCCAACCTATTATATGTAAATATCATTCCAAATGTTCCAACCTATTATATGTAAATATCATTCCAAATGTTTCAACCTGTTATATGTAAATATCATTCTACATATTCCAAAATATTCTAATATGTTAACAGCCCTTTCCAGGTTTAAACTATTATAATATGTTAACTTTTTCTCCAGGTTTAGACTATTATAATATAATTACCTTTTCTCCAGGTTTAAACTATTAAAATATGGTTACTTTTTTCTCCAGGTTTAAACTATTATAATATGGTTACTTTTCTACAGGTTTAAACTATTGTAATATAGTAACTTTTTCTCCAGGTTTAAACTATTATAATACGGTAGCTTTTTCTCCAGGTTTAAACTATTATAATATGTTAACTTTTTCTCCAGGTTTAAACTATTATAATATGTTAACTTTTTCTCCAGGTTTAAACTATTATAATATGGTAACTTTTTCTCCAGGTTTAAACTATTATAATATGTTAACTTTTTCTCCAGGTTTAAACTATTATAATATGGTAACTTTTTCTCCAGGTTGAAACTATTATAATACGGTTACTTTTTCTCCAAATTTAAACTATTATGATAGGTTAACTTTTTCTCCAGGTTTAAACTATTATAATATGTTAACTTTTTCTCCAGGTTTATACTATTATAATACGGTTACTTTTTTTATAGGTTTAAACTATTATAATATGTTAACTTTTTCTTCAGATTTAAACTATTATAATATGTTCACTTTTTCCAGGTTTAAACTATTATAATATAGGATAGGATAGGAGGATAGGATATTCATCTTTATCCCCGTGAATGGGAAAACCAAGGGGTCAACACACGGGCAATCGTCAGATCACCTCGCGCCCATCATCGGGTTACCGTAGCTATTGCAGTGTGTTGTATATGATAGACACGTTCCGTCAATTTGGTAGAACCCATTAATCCCCTGGGTTCAGGCAATGTCCATAAAGTGCCTCGCCCAAGGACACAACCAACTAGCTAGCGATCAGTTTCGCACCTGCAACCTTTCGATTGAAAGGCGACGCACTTACCGTTAGACCAACGGGCCGGACAAATATATATGTTAACTTTTTTCCAGGTTTAAACTATTAAAACGTGTTAACAAGTTTTTTACTTCAACGTTCAAATAATATGTTATTTTTTTATTGTTTGTCGTCCATTTGCTGCATGTGCATGTGTGTGTGTGTGTGTGTGAAACTCGACGCCAGCCACCTCCTCGTGGTGAGTTTTGGGTGGTTACCTGCACGTGTAACCTGCTAAGAGCTGCGCATCTGGTTATAATTAATAATTGGGTTTTATTCTGACGCACAACGCACTGATATAGTTTTGTTTAAAATAACACGGTATTTCCATGGGGTCAAACGACATTTATAGTTTTTTGCACAATAACCACCTAGGCAAAAGTGTAATGTTTTGTTTTTTATTCTGTTCTAGGACAATATGATGACACCTCGACTTGTCCTGCATAGACTGACTAAGGCTGCGCGTGTAACCTGCTATACGCGTCTTTGCATATATAATACAGTTGTGAATACAACAGAATAGCTGATTTGTCTAAATTGTTGTACACTAAAATCGCAAAGTAGAAAAAAATATTAGGAAGGTAATAAAATTTCTGTTAGCATTATTGATTTTTTTCTGTTAGCTGTAATGATATGTTAGTTATTTACTGACTATATTTATACATATATTATGTTATATAACTCGACTTTTTGTTACAGAAACAAAATTAATTAATCCAATAATTATCATGGAAATTCAAAAGTTTTTCAAGCAGTTTGAAAGTGACCTGGCTGCGTTCGAGGGGAGAGCGTACAGAGCGCAATTCGTGCGTGACATTAATTCGTATGAGGACGCAATATTGGCTCTCGACAGTCTTGGTCGATCAATGGAAAATATGGTGCTGGAGGTGAATTCAGCAATAAGGAAAGAAAGAACAAGCTCCCAACAATTAAAAGAAACCGTTGACGCATTGTCGCCAGCAGTGAACTCGCAGGATTCTGGTGGTTCATTTCAACCAGGTTCGACCAAGAGAAGGTCAAGTGCAAGTAGTGATGGTGATGCGTCAAAACTTGCCAAAATGTAATAAACAAACCAATACATTTTTGCCGTTGTAAATAAAAATCACGAACAAGTTATAAATTGATTTTGGTGCTTTTCTGTAAACAATTTAATACGTTCATTCTGTTAAAGTTTAAATAGGAAATTATACTTGTTATAGGATAGGGATAGAATAGAAAAATAAAAAATAAGTTTGGTTGGTTAACTAACCCATGCGTTTATGCTTGCAGAAACAAACTACATACTCCGTGTATAAAATACAAATTGTGGTTAGGGACCCTGTAGCATAAATATATAGCATACAACATGTGTTTTACAAATAGTGTTGGATAAACACGTGGTTGACACTCTCTAGTTATTAAATGATTTAAGCCACTCACGTCCTAATAAAGTAGGACCATCCTCTTTTAATACGTATAACTTTAGGTTCCGGAGTTGGTTCTTGTAAGTTACATTGACAGGGTACACACCAACAGGTATTACTTTTTCTCCCGTGTACGTTTTTAAAACAATATCGGTTGATTCGAGGTTGGCACCTTTAAATGTATGTTTAAATTTAGACCAGGACATTACTGACAAAGCAGACCCAGTGTCCAGCTCCATGTGCAGTGTTATATCATTTACTCTGGGTGACAACTACTATAATTCTCACGGTTTAAATGTAGACTATTAAGTTTAAGGAAACATCACTTTAAATCGGGACATTGCTGTCATTGAAATCGCTGTATTCATTGGGTCCATTCTCCGGCGTTCTCTCATTGGCTGGGGCAAGCTACACACCCTTGTGATATGACCAACCCGACCACAGCGGTAACATGTTGCATTTTTCATGTTACAATACTTTGCAGCATGCCCAGTTCTGCCGCAGTGCATGCAGACCTCCGGCCTACTCCTTTGATTACTGGTCCTGAATGCTCTATTGCTAGAGCCAGTACCAGCACATCGGTCAAACTTATACACCGATTGTGCATTTTGCAGGGCCGTAGTTTCTTTAGAAGCCTTTTCCATTCCAGTTGCAATCTCTATTGCTTTCTTGAAGGTCAAATCCGACTCTGTAAGCAATCTTCTTTGGATAGATTCACTTTGCAGGCCACATACAAAACACTGGGTTAGTGCATCATCTAAGAAATTACCATAGGCACATTTTTCAGACAGTTTTCGTAGAGTTGCAACATAATCTTGCACCCTTTCCCCCTCTTCTTGATTTCTTTTAGAAAATTTAAATCGTTCTGCAATCTTCAGTTGGGGCCAAATGATCAGACAACACGTTCACAATTTCTAGATAAGACTTACTTGCTGGCTTGTCTGGAGATACTAGGTCTTTTAATAAGCCATATGTTTTGGCACCCATCAAGTTTAAAATAAGTGGAATTCGTTTCTTGGCATGAATTTCGTTTACCTCGAAATACTGCTCCAGTCTTTCCACATACGTCGGCCAGTCTTCCACTAGGCCATCAAATTCCGCCATTGAGCCCAGGAACGCCATTCATCTCTTTCTTTGCTAAATTCCTGCTTAACCTGCTTGCTAGTCTATCCCATCCTCGTCGCCATTGTTATATATTCAGCAGTTTATTGCGTGCAGGAGGCAAAAAGTAACACTGAACTATAATCGGGTATATGGGCAAGCCACGTTAGGCCCAAGGTCACAGAGAACAACAAAGTCACGTGATTAAACATAAAATCAGTCAACCGAATAATGACGTCATAAATACAAAATAAATACACAACACTAAGTTGTTAGACATTGTTATATTTCAAATGAATATTCAAATTGGTTTGTTTGATGGTTGATTATTGAATATATAATTCAATACACAGGATATATTCATTGTGGAGTTTTAACATTCCTGTTCCACACAGATCAAACTTACATTGGGAAGCCATGGGTGGTTGGATGACCACGCAGCACAATGTCTGGCTGGGTGTGTTGGCAAAATATCCGAACTGGATTTGGACTGGAACGAACTTTCACCCGAAGGTCAACTTATGTTGCAAGAAGCAATACAACAACTCCCTTCTCCCCAGGTAAGCCTCAGTTTAATGTGATGTTGTGTATGATTAATGTGTTTTAAATTAATTAAGTTTAAATAATTTAAGCTATTTGGGTAATCACGATGGGAATTTTATGTTTATTTGTTTAAATAAATATGCTGTAAACTTTATATTCAATATAAATAAAAATGCATTATACAACTTATTTGAATACACACAAAAAATTAAACAAAAGTATTAATTATAGATCCTACTGCCTATGTGCATAGTCAAATAAGGAAAAATGCATTAATTACATTTGTTGTGATATATATTTATTATGAAACATAAAATCATGAATTTTACAACTGAATTTTGATATGAAAAAAAAACTAATGTTTAAATAATCAAATATTTTTGTTTCACATCCCCCCGTAAATCATTAATGACGATCAAATGAAAATGCCAAAAATGGGAGCCAACTGTTATGGTTGGAACCAGGTTACTCATACAATAGCTCATATACAAGAGTGTAGGTTATAACCAGACAGGTTCTCGGTTCGATCTTCAACCTGACCACTTTTTGTGCGGTTGTCTGTAAAATGGACTGATTTGTTTTTAATGAGTTTTATTGTCATGAAACACACACATTTATGCCCTGCCCACCTATTTCAATTACCAGTAGTCCATACCACAATATTACCCTGCCCCAATCACTAAATATCCTCATCATTACTACCCTCACCCCCTCCCAATGCACAATATTTTAATGGGATTGATTTTAAAATAAATCTCATCGAATTGTCTGCCGTTTCCGAAATAATTTTTTTTTTTAAATTCTAAATTTTTATTTTTTTGATGACCTCACAATCCGGTTGTCTACGTCATAATCGTTCTTATAAATTAATGCAGTAGTTGATCAGTTGACAAACCGGCCCAACTTATTTTACAAATTTCTCAAGTATTTTTGGTTTGAAGATATTATTACAATATTATTATGTCACTTAGTTTCACCTATTCCAATTTTTATAAAAAATGTTAAAGAACAATGTGGCCAATAACAGTAAAGATATTTAAATCCCCCAAAAACGTGGTATTACGAAAAGAATCCTTTGTTTTTTAAAAAAATTTTACCTGAAAATTAAATTAAAATAGCCATAAACTGCGAAAAAAGTTACTTAAAAATTTCAAATACAAAGGTATGTTGCTGTTTAAAAATTGTTGCTGTTTTAAAAGTTATATTATTAATTTTCCAACAAGACAAAACTTTAGCAGTTTCATAAGTAATTTGGAAGATATATTATTTTAAATAATCACATGTCAAATTAACCAAATTTGGTTATCTCGTTTTTAAGCTATTCAGTCTAGATTCCATTCATTGTCCCCAGCCTAGTCCAGGTCGGACTATCACATACCCCTGGCACCATTCCATCCTGCAGAAGAAAGAACACCGAATTAATAACATCACCCTGCCGACAAGACACAACCTGGTCAATCCCAATCCTAGCAGCCCCCATCACATAGTGGGGAAGGATACTCATGTTTATACCTAGAGTTTGGGAAATGTAGGGAGTTATAACACGAGACACCAACCACAGCCATGTTAGCAAACTATTACATTGTGTATGTAGCATATGCATTTGTGTGCTGTACGATGCTGTAACTGATCAACTAGTTGGGTTAATTTGTATTTTAACTATGAAAACGCAACAGAGACAGAGATTTTTATAAGAATTTAAAACTGGAAAAAGACGGCAAAACTACTTTCCTTAAAACATGTCTATAATCATATTAATTAAATAGAGTGGGTATAGTCAAAAAGGTTGCCGTTAAACCTAAGGTGTATTTAAATAACCTGAAAAATTACAACACATAGGACCACAAGAAACTTCAATATTCGTATAAAACAATAAATAAAAAAAGGATAGGCCTACATAATATTTAATACCTCAAAAAAGATAGTGGATAAGTAAATGTGGGTATTAAATTACATTTTTAAAATGTTAATCTGTCCTTGCTTATAATACACAATTTCAAAGGTACCAACCACTCCTTTGCTACATAGACTCTCGGGGATTTGATTGACAGCTCAATCAAATCAGGTATAAACCTGCGAAGTAGCCACCATTTTCTTATTACTAGGACAATTTAAAATGCCGTTGTACCATTTAGCAAACTATTACATTGTGTATGTAGCATATGCATTTGTGTGCTGTACGATGCTGTAACTGATCAACTAGTTGGGTTAATTTGTATTTTAACTATGAAAACGCAACAGAGACAGAGATTTTTATAAGAATTTAAAACTGGAAAAAGACGGCAAAACTACTTTCCTTAAAACATGTCTATAATCATATTAATTAAATAGAGTGGGTATAGTCAAAAAGGTTGCCGTTAAACCTAAGGTGTATTTAAATAACTTGAAAAATTACAACACATAGGACCACAAGAAACTTCAATATTCGTATAAAACAATAAATAAAAAAAGGATAGGCCTACATAATATTTAATACCTCAAAAAAGATAGTGGATAAGTAAATGTGGGTATTAAATTACATTTTTAAAATGTTAATCTGTCCTTGCTTATAATACACAATTTCAAAGGTACCAACCACTCCTTTGCTACATAGACTCTCGGGGATTTGATTGACAGCTCAATCAAATCAGGTATAAACCTGCGAAGTAGCCACCATTTTCTTATTACTAGGACAATTTAAAATGCCGTTGTACCATTCTCTGTTATATTTTTGTTTAATCTTGTAAGGTTCTCACCCTTTATGGCCTCGTCCCTAAGACCTTTCTTGTATACTTTGGTTAAGTGCCAGGATAACCTGCTGTAACAACTATCACCAGTGAATCACCATACAGTTCCAACACAGGCTACTATATTAATAAAATGTACAAAGATATCAAATCATGTTTTGCCCCAAATATTCCAGCTGCTAAGTTGTTATACCTTGTTATATTTCAAATGAATATTCAAATTGGTTTGTTTGATGGTTGATTATTGAATATAGAATTCAATCCACAGGATATATTCATTGTGGAATTTTAACATTCCTGTTCCACACAGATCAAACTTACAATGGGAAGCTATGGGTTGGATGACCACGCAGCACAATGTCTGGCTGGGTGTGTTGGCAAAATGTCGGAACTGGATTTGGACTGGAACGAACTTTCACCCGAAGGTCAACTTATGCTGCAAGAAGCAATACAACAATTCCCTTCTCCACAGGTAAGCCTTAGTTTAATGTGATGTTGTGTATGATTAATGTGTTTTAAATGAATTAAGTTTAAATAATTTAAGCTATTTGGGTAATCACGATGGGAATTTTATGTTTATTTGTTTAAATAAATATGCTGTAAACTTTATATTCAATATAAATAAAAATGCATTATACAACTTATTTGAATACACACAAAAAATTAAACAAAAGTATTAATTATAGATCCTACTGCCTATGTGCATAGTCAAATAAGGAAAAATGCATTATTTACATTTGTTGTGATATATATTTATTATGAAACTTGAAATCATGAATTTTAATACTGAATTTTGATATGAAAAGAAACTAATGTTTAAATAATCAAATATTTTTGTTTCACATCCCCCCGTAAATAATTAATGACGATCAAATGAAAGTGCCAAAAATGGGGCCAACTGTTATGGTTGGAACCAGGTTACTCATACAATAGCTCATATACAAGAGTGTAGGTTATAACGAGACAGGTTCTCGGTTCGATCTTCAACCTGACCACTTTTTGTGCGGTTGTCTGTAAAATGGACTGATTTGTTTTTAATGAGTTTTATTGTCATGAAACACACACATTTATGCCCTTCCCACCTATTTCAATTACCAGTAGTCCATACCACAATATTACCCTGCCCCAATCACTAAATATCCTCATCATTACTACCCACAGCCCCTCCCAAAGCACAATATTTTAATGGGGTTGATTTTAAAATAAATCTCATCGAATTGTCTGCCGTTTCCGAAATAATTTTTTTTTTTAATTCTAAACTTTTTATTTTTTGATGACCTCACAATCCGGTTGTCTACGTCATAATCGTTCTTATAAATTAATGCAGTAGTTGATCAGTTGACAAACCGGCCCAACTTATTTTTACAAATTTGCTCA
>CH001987.1:369034-384032 GCA_000149265.1 Ciona savignyi
TTGGTTTGATGATATTATTACAATATTATTATGTCACTTAGTTTCACCTATTCCAATTTTTATAAAAAATGTTAAAGAACAATGTGGCCAATAAAAGTAAAGATATTTACATTCCCCAAAAACGTGGTATTCCGAAAAAATCCTTTGTTTTTTAAAAAAGTTTTACCTGAAAATTAAATTAAAATAGCCATAAACATCAGGAAAAGTTTACTTAAAAATTTCAAATACAAAGGTATGTTGCTGTTTAAAAATTGTTGCAGTTTTAAAAGATATATTATTTAGTTTTCCACAAGACAAAACTTTAGCAGTTTCATAAGTAATTTGGAAGATATATTATTTTAAATAATCACATGTCAAAATAACCAAATTTGGTTATCTCGTTTTTAAGCTACTCAGTCCAGATTCCATTCATTGTCCCGATCCTAGTCCAGGTCGGACTGTCACACGCCCCTGGCACCATTCCATCCTGCAAAAGAAAGAACACCAAATTAATAACATCACCTGCCGACAAGAAACAACCTGGTCAATCCCAATCCTAGCAGCCCCCATCACATAGTGGGGAAGGATACTCCTGTGGTGCAACTGATCAACTTGTTCGGTTTATTTTTATTTTCACTATGAAACACGCAACAGAGACAGAGATTTTTGTAAAAATTTAAAACTGGAAAAAGACGGCAAAACTACTTTCGTTAAAACATGTCTATAATCATATTAATTAAATAGAGTGGGTATAGTCAAAGAGGTTGCCGTTAAACCTAAGGTGTATTTAAATAACCTGAAAAAATTACAACACATAGGACCAAAAGAAACTTCAATATTCGTATAAAACAATAAATAAAAAGAACATAGGCCTACATAATATTTAATACCTCAAAGAAGATAGTGGATAAGTAAATGTGGGAATAAATTACATTTTTAAAATGTTAAACTGTCCTTGCTTATAATAAACAATTTTAAAGGTACCAACCACTCCTTTGCTACATAGACTCTCGGGGATTTGATTGACAGCTCAACCAAATCAAGTATAAACCTACGAAGTAGCCACCATTTTCTTATTACTAGGACAATTTAAAATGCCGGTGTACCATTCGGTTATATTTTTGTTTAATCTTGTAAGGTTCTCACCCTTTATGGCCTCGACCCTAAGACCTTTCTTGTATACTTTGGTTAAGTTCCAGGATAACCTGCTGTAACAACTATCACCAGTGAATCACCATACAGTTCCAACACAGGCTACTATATTAATAAAATGTACAAAGATATCAAATCATGTTTTGCCCCCAATATTCCAGCTGCTAAGTTGTTATACCTTGTCATATTTCAAATGAATATTCAAATTGGTTTGATTGATAGTTGATTTTTGAGTATATCATTTAATTCACAGGAAATATTCATTGTGGAGTTTTAACATTCCTGTTCCACACAGATCAAACTTACAGTGAGAAGCTATGGGAGGTTGGATGACCACGCAGCACAATGTCTGGCTGGGTGTGTTGGCAAAATATCGGAACTGAAATTGCACTGGAACAAACTTTCACCCGAAGGCCAACATATGTTGCAAGAAGCAATACAATCAACTCCCTTCTCCACAGGTAAGCCTCAGTTTCATGTGATGTTGTGTACGATTGATGTGTTTTAAATAAATCTGGTTTAAATGATTTAAGCTATTTGGGTAATCATGATGGGAATTCTATTTTTTATTTGTTTACATAAATATGCTGCAAATTTTATATTCAATAGAACTAAAAATGCATTATACATCTTTTTTGAATACACACAAAAAATTAAACAAAAGTATTAATTATAGATCCTACTGCCTATGTGCATAGTCAAATAAGAAAAAATGCATTATTTACATTTGTTGTGATATATATTTATTAAAAAACATGAAATCATGAATTTTAAAAGTGAATTTTAATATGAAAAGAAACTAATGTTTAAATAATCAAATATTTTTGTTTCACATCCCCCCGTAAATAATTAATGACGATCAAATGCAAGTGCCAAAA
This sequence comes from Ciona savignyi, assembly GCA_000149265.1. Classification (NCBI taxonomy): domain Eukaryota; kingdom Metazoa; phylum Chordata; class Ascidiacea; order Phlebobranchia; family Cionidae; genus Ciona; species Ciona savignyi. Next base: position 371,044 of record CH001987.1, read on the forward strand.
TGGGAGCCAACTGTTATGGTTGGAACCAGGTTAATTCATACAATAGCTCATATAAAAGAGTGGAGGTTATAACCAGACAGGTTCTTGGTTCGATCTTCACCCTGACCACTTTCTGCGCGGTTTTCTGTAAAATGAAATGTTTATAATGAGATTTATTGCCATAAAACACACACATTTATGCCCTGCCCACTTATTTCAATTACCAGTAGTCCATACCACATTATTACGCTGCCCCAATCACTAAATATCCTCATCATTACTACCCACACCCCTCCCAAAGCACAATATTATGGGTCCCATTTGAAAAAATGGGACACATATTGTTTTTGTCCGTTTTTTTTTTCTTTTTTTTTTCTTTTTTTTTTCGTCAAACGCTTGACAGGCATGGCTTGTGGCTCCGACATCTACCAGAAGGGATAATGGAATCGCAATGAAACTTAGTCATTTGTTAGACCACGTGGTCTAGATATGTAGAAACCAAAATTTTGGGTAATATACCTAGGGGAATTCCCCTGGGAGGTTAAAAACCAAAACTGTATTTTTTTCAAAAATTTTACTTTTTTTGGGCATAGCGCATGAACGGCTGCTCCAATTTTGATCAAATTTGGTAAAATAGTAGTGTGTTAGCCACTGCGTTACCAATTAGAAGAAACAAAATATTTACCTAGGGAAATACCCTAAAAATAAAGATATGTTTCTAAATCAAGATTGTGACAGGCATGGATTGTGGCTCCGACATCTAACAGAAAGGATAATGGAATCCCAATAAAACTTTGTCATTTGTTAGTCCACATGGTCTAGATATGCACAAACTAAAATTTTGGGTAATAAATCCAGGGGAATTCCCTTGATAGGTTAAAAACCTAAACGGTATTTTTTTCTAATTTTTTAGCTTTTTCGGGCATAGCGCTTGAACGGCTGCTCCAATTTTAATCAGATTTGTTGAAATGTAAGTAATTAGTCACTTATTTAACACTTAAAGAAAATAAAAAACATCCCTTGGGAAATACCCCTTAAAAATAGGATTTTGTTCTCAAATCAGGATTGTGACAAGCATGCCATTCCACCCCGACATTTACCAAAATGAGTAATGGAATCGCAAATAAATTTGACATTTGTTTGACAACATGGTCTAGATATGCAGAAATCAAAATTGTGGGTGATAAATTTAGGCAAATTCCCCTGAGACCTTAAAAATCAAAACGGTATTTTTTCTAAAAAAATAGCTTTTTATGGGATAGCGCTTGAACAGATTCTCCAATTTTAATCAGATTTGGTAGAATGTAAGTGCATTAGTCACTGATTTAACACTTAAAACAAAAACAAAAAAGATTACCTAATGAAATACCCTAAAAAATAAGATTTTTTCCTCAAATCATAATAGCAACATGAATGGCATGGCGCCACGACATCTACCAGAAAGAGTAATGGAATCGCAATAAAAATTTGACATTTGTAAGGGAACATGGTTTAGATATGCAGAAAGTATAATGTTTGGTAATAAATCTAGGGGAATTCCGCTGAGACGTTAAAAACCAAAACGTTTTTTTCTAATAAATTATCTTTTTGGGGCATAGCGCTTAAAAGGCTGCTCTAATTTTGATCAGATTTGGTGAAATGTTAGACCATTAACCCACTCTGAGTCAATTAATTAAAACAAAGAAAACATTTACTTAGGGTAATTCCCCTTAAAAACGAAAAATATGTTCTTGAATTATGATTCTAACAGGCAGGCCATATCGCACTGACAAATCCAACAAGGAGTCGACAAAACTAATTAAAACTTTAACAATTGTTGAAACTTATCTACTAAACCCAGGGGATTTCCCTGAAACCATGAAATCGGGCTATTTTGGAAATTTAGCTTTATTTTACCACCATGCTTGGAAACAAGCTTTAATTTAAAACATTTGTGGTGAAATGTTCGTAAATTTAAGACGTTTATTCTTTTCTCATCTACACATGGAAAAGAAGTTTGGTCTGATAACTATGGGACCCATGCGTTTATGCTTGCAGAAACAAACTATATACTCGGTGTATAAAATACAAATTGTGGTTAGGGACACTGTAGCATGAATATATGGCATACAACATGTGTTTTACAAATAGTGGGTGGCTAAACACGTGGTTGACACTCTCTAGTTTTAATGGGGTTGATTTTAAAATAAATCTCATCGAATTGTCTGCCGTTTCCGACAATAAATTTTCAAAAATTCTAAAGGTTTTTTTTTTTTGATGACCTCACAATCCAGTTGTCTACGTCATAATCTTTCTTATAAATTAATGCAGTAGTTGGTCAGTTGACAAAACGGCCCAAATTATTTTTACAAATTTGCTCAAGTATTTTTGGTTTGATGACATTATTAAAATATTATTACGTCACTTAGATCCACCCATTCCATTTTTTAGAAAAAATGTTAGAGAACAATGTGGCCAATAACAGTAAAGATATTTAAATCCTCCAAAAACGTGGTATTACGAAAAGAATCCTTTGTTTTTTAAAAAAGTTTTACCCTGAAAATTAAACTAAAATAGCCATAAACTTCAAGAAAAGTTTATTAAAACATTTTAAATACTATGGCATGTTGCTGTTTAAAAATTGTTGCTGTTTTAAAAGATATATCATTTAGCTTTCCAACAAGACCAAACTTTAGCAGTTTCATAAGTAATTTGGAATATATTTTATTTTGAATATTCACATGTTAAAATAACCAAATTTGGTTATCTCGTTTTTAAGCTACTTAGTCCAGATTCCATTCATTGTCCCGACCCTAGTCCAGGTCGGACTGTCACATGCCCCTGGCACCATTTTATCCTGCAAAAGAAAAAACACCAGATTAATAACATCACCCTGCCGACAAGACACAACCTGGTCAATCCCAATCCTAGCAGCCCCCATCACATAGTGGGGAAGGGTACTCATGTTTATCCCTGGAGTTTGGGAAATGTATGAAGTTATAACACAAGACACCAACCACCCATTGTGTCGTGTACGATGGTGCAACTGATCAACTAGTTGGGTTTATTTTTATTTTCACTATGAAAACGCAACAGAGGCAGAGACTTTTATAAAAAGTTAAAACTGAAAAAGAAGGCAAAACTACATTCTTTAAATCATGTCTATGATCATATTAATTAAATAGAGTGGGTATAGTAAAAAAGGTTGCTGTCAAACCTAATGTGTATTTTAATAAACTGAAAAAATGTTATAAAATTTTAACACATAGGCCCAAAAGAAACTATAATATTCATATAAAACAATAAATAAAAAGAAGATAAGCCTACATAATATTTAATACCTCAAGGAAGATAATGATAAATAAATGTGGAAATTAAATTACATTTTTAAATTGTTACGCTTTCCTTGCTTATAAACCACATGATTAAAGGTACCACTCCTTTGCTACATAGACTCTCGGGGATTTGATTGACAGCTCAACCAAATCAAGTATAAACCTACGAAGTAGCCACTATTTTCTTATTACTACGACATTTTTAAAATGTTGGTGTACCATTCGGTTATATTTTTGCTTAATCTGGAAAGGTTATGACCCATCATTGCTCGTCCCTAATACAGTTCTTGATACCCTTCTGTAACAACTATCACTATTACAGTTCCAACACGGGCTACTATATTAATAAAATGTAGGAAGATATCAAATCATGTTTTTCTTCAAATATTCCAGCTGCTTAGTTGTTATAACTTGTTATATTTTAAATGAATATTCAAATTGGTTTGATTGCTAGTTGATTTTTGAACATATAATTCAATCCACAGGGTATATATATTTATTGTAGAGTTTTTACATTCCTGTTCTACACAGATCAAACTTAGAGTGAGTAGCTATGGGTGGTTGGATGACCACGCAGCACAATGTCTGGCTGGGTGTGTTTGCAAAATATCGGAACTGGATTTGAGTTGGAACGAACTTTCACCAGAAGGTCAACTTATGTTGCAAGAAGCAATACAACAACTCCCTTCTCCCCAGGTAAGGCTCAGTTTCTTGTGATGTTGTGCATGATTGATGTGTTTTAAATGAATTACGTTAAATTGATTTAAGCTATTTGGGTAATCAAGATGGAAATTATATTTTTTATTTGTTTAAATCAGTCTGGCCTGTTGGTCTAACCGGTTAAGTGCGTCGCCTTTCAATCGAAAGGTTGCAGGTTCGAAATTGGTTCGCTAGCACTAGTCGGTTGTGTCCTTGGGCAAGGCACTTTACGGACATTGCCTGAGCCTAGCGGGATTAATGGGTTCTACCAAATTGAAGGAACATGTCTATCATATATAACACACTGCAATAGCTCCGGTAACCCGACGATGGGCGCGAGGTAATCTGACGATTGCCCGTGTGTTAACCCCCTTGGTTTTCCCATTAACGGGGATAAAGATGAATATCCTATCCTATCCTATCCTATCCTAAATAAATGTGCTGCAAATTTTATATTCAATATAATTAAAAATGCATTATACAACTTTTTTAACTACACACTATAAAATTATACAAAAGTATTAATTATAGATCCTATTGCCTATGTGCATAATCAAATAAGGGGTAAAATGCATTATTTAACTTTGTTATAATATATATTTATTATGAAACACGAAATCATGAATTTTAAAACTGAATTTTGGTATGAAAAGAAACTAATGTTTAAATATTCAAATATTTTATTCCCCTTGATCAATAAATATATGGTTATCATCAAATGAAAGTACCATAATGGGAGCCAACTGTTATGGTTGGAACCAGGTTACTTCAGACAATAACTCATATACAAGAGTGGAGGTTAGAACCAGACAGGTTCTCGGTTCGATCTTCACCCTGACCACTTTCTGCGCGGTTGTGTGTAAAATTGACTGAGTTGTTTATCTTGTTGTGTTTCCGCAATAAAAACACTCAAAGGAGACATAGACTTCTATAACATTTTTAAAACTGGAAAAACTACTTTTGTTAAAACATGTTTATAATCAAATTAATTATTTAGAGTGGATATAGGTAGACGTGGCTGTGAAACCTAAGATGTATTTTAATAAAATGGAAACATGTTATAAAACTTAAATTACACCACATAGGCCTTAAAGAAACTTTAATATTCCCATAAATTAAAATAAGATGCTAAATATTTAAAACCACAAAGACAATAATGATTTCAAATTTGTTTGTATGTATATTTCATAATTAATTATTAAACATATGTGGGCTCGCGCTTTTTTTTGTCTGGATGCTTCTGCTCGTAGCTTTTCGATAGAGATCTGTATTCTGGTTACTTTGAACTTGACAAAGCTTGCGCTGTCCTCAAAACGCCCACTAATTATTAAAGTTGTAAAGCCACGATTTGTGAGGTCTAGATCTCATACTAGAAGTTCATAACTATGATTCACTTTAGTTATATTCTGCGTATCATTCGATATACGGTTTATTTGCGACTCAAGTTACTTGGTACGTCATTCAGCATGACGCCAATTGTATAGTCTAAGGTACGTTATACAGCATGACGCAAGTTATCTCAAGTACGTTATTGTAGGTTAATTATTAGGTTATATAAATTTCCAGAATATATAGGGAATTTACAAGGTGCGGAAAGTTTACGTGCCAGACGTTTCACATCTGCACGTTTGACTAACTGTGGGGAATTAGGTTAAAAAACTATGTTAACGATTTAAAACGCAAAAGTACAAAGGCCGGTACAAGGTGATAATTACGTAACGGGTAATAATATGTGAGAGTCGGAAAACTTGAAACGCAAAAAAACGACATTAAAACACAAAATGTTTTAGACATAAATTAAAACAAATATATACTATACGAAATGCTACACATATAAACAGGCCATATTCATTGTGGAGTTTTATCATTTCTGTTTCACACAGATCAAACTTGCAGTGAGAAGCTATGAGAGGTTGGATGACCACGCAGCACAATGTCTGGCTGGGTGTGTTGGCAAAATATCGGAACTGGATTTGAAATGGAACGAACTTTCACCAGAAGGTCAACGTATGTTGCAAGAAGCAATACAACAACTCCCTTCTCCCCAGGTAAGCCTCAGTTTTGTGTGATGTAATGTATGATTGATGTGTTTTAAATGAATCAAAAGTTAATAATTTATTATTACTTGGCTTGTTTGGATAATCATGACAATGTTCCCTTTTTAAACTGCAATATGTAACTTTCACTATACACAAAAAAATTATGTAATGTAATTAAATATTTTAAAATTAATTTTTTTGTTATGAAAAGAAACTAATGTTCGGATAATCAAATATTTTGTTCCACTTGATCAGTTAGTAAATAGTGACCATCAAATGAAAGTACCAAAATGGAAACCAACTGTTATGGTTGGAACCAGGTTACTTCATACAATACCTTATATACAAAAGTGGAGGTTTGACCAGACAGGTTTTCGGTTCGATCTTCACCCTGACCACTTTCTGCGCGGTTGTTTGTATAATGGACTGAGTTGTTTATGATGATTTGACTGAGTTGTTTATGGTGAATTATCTGAGTTGTTAATAATGATTTGACTGAGTTGTTTATGACATTTTGATATTACTACATTTATTCTCTTCATTATACATTTATTTTCACGATGAAAACGCAACAGAGACTTTTATAAAAATTCTATGATGAAAGTCATTAAATTGAGTGGGTATAGTCAAAGAGGTTGCCGTCAACCTAAGATGCATTTTAATAAACTGGAAAAATGTTATGAAATTCATACCTCTACATAAAAGATTCAAAAAAACTTTTGCAGAAACTTTAATATTTTAAATAAAAAAGATCCTTAATAATTAATACCGTAATGAAGGTAATGGTAAATAAATGTGGGAATTGAGGAACATTTAATGTTCATCCATCCTCGCTTACAAACCACAAGATCCAATAAAAGGTACCACTGCACACTGCGGTTTGCTAACGTAGCTTATCGGTGATTTGATTGACAACTAGTGTACGAAATACCTGCCATTTTCTTATTGAGATATTTTTTAAAATGCTGTTGTATCATTTGGATTTACTTTATTTTTTTATTTAATGGAATATTAGTTGCCAAAACAGATAAATGGGCAGGTTTTTTCTTTTTTGTTTAATCTGGCCAGGGTTTGCATTTTTTACTTGTCTCTAAGACTGTACTTCTATAAGAATAGGTATAATGAATTGGTTGCGTTATCCACCCTGCCACCCGATTTACTAATGTTCACAGTTAACTGTTATAAAAAAATTTTAACCTTGTTGTAATATTTATTTGTTTCTGTAAAATAAACTTCGTTGTTTATAATAAGCTTTATTGTCATGACAAAACTTATTGCCACATTTATGCCCTGCCGACTTACTTCAATAATTGACAAATCCATACCACAATATTAAGTTTAGTTTCAGAATACCATGCAATAGCTTCGGTATTGGTGACTGCGAGATAAGCTGACGATTTTTCCATGTGATAACACTGTCTGCGAGTAAAATATAAGTTAGGATAGGATTGGATATTCATCTTTATCCCCGTGAATGGGAAAACCTAGGGGGTTATCACACGGGCAATCGTCAGATCACCTCGCGCCCATCGTCGGGTTAACGGAGCTATTGCAGTGTGTTGTATATGATAGACACGTTCCTTCAATTTGGTAGAACCCATTAATCCGCTGGGTTCAGGCAATGTCTGTAAAGTGCCTTGCCTAAGGACACAACCGACTAGCTAGCGACCAGTTTCGCACCTGCAACCTTTCAATTGAAAGTCGACGCACTTAACCGCTACACCACCGGGCCGGACAGATAGTATCGTACTGTTGCATAACCACATGTTAAACTTATTTTATATTTTCTTTTAGAATTTTATTTTAGAAGCAAGTAGGATTGATGATCTCAAGACGTGGTTTGAAGAATACAAATCCTCGACAACTGAACCAAAACTGTTGGGCAACTGATCCAAAGAGAAAAACAAAAAATCACGAATGTATAATATCCTAACATTGTTGACACTTCTGTATCAATCTATAATGCACTAATGCCACCCAGGAGCTACGTACATTTATGCAGCACAACTGTCCCATCGAATACAACGCACAACCACTTATATCTAACATCACCACTCCCATATTATGTTTATGTTGGTGATATATGTTCATTGCGGCAATAAATAAAACCCTGTATTATCAATACATTCTTTAAGGCGTGTGTTTCATTAATTTTATTGTATTTAGTGACCGCTTATATTGTTTAAAGTTGATTTAATTATTTTTCCATATATTCAATAAACGCTTGTATTGTTCAAATGTTGATTTAATTATTGTTCCATATATTCAATAAAGGCTTATATTGTTCATATGTTAATTTAATTATTGTTCCATATATTCAATAAACGCTTATATTGTTCAAATGTTAATTTAATTATTGTTCCATATATTCAATAAACGCTTATATTAATCAAATGTTAATTTAATTATTGTTCCATATATTCAATAAACGATTATATTGTTCAAATATTGATTTAATTATTGTTCCATATATTCAATAAACGCTTGTATTGTTCAAATGTTAATTTAATTATTGTTCCATATATTCAATAAACACTTATATTGTTCAAATGTTAAATTAATTATTGTTTCATATATTCAATAAACGCTTGAATTGTTCAAATGTTGAATTAATTATTGTTTCATATATTCATTAAACGCTTATATTTTTCAAATTTTGATTTAATTATTGTTCCATATATTCAATAAACTTATTTAGACTCTTAAGATACTTCTGTAAGCAGAAACTAACGGGTTCCCGAGTTACGTATCAAACCTTCATATTCATGTTGCGGACAAAACCTTGACTTTGGTATAAAAAAAAAAAAAATATTCCAACATCTCTATATTTTTCAACTCGACCTTCCTATTCATAGCGTACAACTCAATAAGCTTGGACGAAGTTTTCCATGTTTTAACTTCGTAACAGAAAACTAATTTGCCAAACCATGTTGCAACGTTGACCATCGCTTTCTAGTCGACACGTCCCGAACCACAACCAACTGTGCAGTCCGCATGGAACGTATGTTTACATTGCCTTGCTGTAAAGAATTCCATCCCGAGCTGAAGAAATCAACACATACAGTCAGTTGTTTAACCTGTGATGCTGATTCTATTATCTGCGTATGTGGCACACTTAGTTTTTTATTGGGCGACCAAATACATGTATACACCAACAACTTGGCCGAACATGATAATACACAGTATATACATATATACAACAAAAAATAGTTATGACAGTATACAGTTGTAACTAGGTTTGAGCCATTTACCATTAAGATTCATTTGATATTGTAATTAAACTACATGATTATATTCCACATCGGTACACATACATATAATAATAATTTAATAATTTAAATAAAATAAAATAAATTAATAGGATTGCATTGGTAGAAACAAATAAATGAGAAGTACAGCTTTAGATTCAATTAATTATACTTATAATAGGATAGGATAGGATAGGATATTCATGTTTATCCCCGTGAATGGGAAAACCAAGGGGGTTAACACACGGGCAATCGTCAGATCACCTCGCGCCCATCGTCGGGTTACCGGAACTATTGCAGTGTGTTGTATATGATAGACACGTTCCTTTAATTTGGTAGAACCCATTAGTCCGCTGGGTTAAGGCAATGTCCGTAAAGTGTCTTGCCCAAGGACACAACCTCCTAGCTAACGACCAGTTTCGCACCTGCAACCTTTCGATTGAAATGCGACGCACTTAACCGTTAGACCAACGGGCCGGACAATTAGACCAACGGGCCGGCATAATCTGGTTTCATGATTCAATCTGTAATAAAAGAAGCAGAGCAACGTTCTGATAAAACGACATTTTTGGAGTTTTAGCTGAGGATGGTTAGATGGGGGTCGCAATGACAGATTTAGTGCCAGCAATATGCGCAAATACGATATAACCATGAACCCCACACATATCCGGTCGCCAGGTCATTGAGTAGATTGGTTATCGAATCAGGTTTTTATTGCTTGAACTGCCTGTGCTTTGCACTTTACTCCACCATGCGTATACACTGGGCAGTAATATTATAAACAACGCTATTAGACGTAAAAATGCCTATTGCTATCGGTGTCGCGCAGTATTTATACCTCATGTAAAATGTCGGGATTTTGAATAATTTGGGAGTTTTTAAAGTTACTGGTTGCAGTGTTTTTCATAGTTAAATTGACTTGTGCCATGTGTTTTTAATATTAATTTTTCTGTTATGTATAAAATTAAAGTTCATTTAGCCTATTGTGTAAAATATTCAAAAACCGCAAATTTACTATCGTAACGTAAAAGCGGAATACAAGTTTTGGAGTTGAAATACCGTCTTGATACCGCAGGAGTTATTGTGCTACTCGCTACACGAGCGAACCTAGGCGTAGCGCAGCTCGACATTCTGAGCGTGCGCTTATTTCTTTGTTTGCAAATATTTCTTTGTATTTCTTGGTTTGTTTAATGGTCGCTGCGCTTCCGTACGCCGAGCTACGCTTGGTGTAAACGGAGATTAAGTCTTACCTGTTCAACCGTAACAACCATTTTACGTCATAAAAGAATAAACAAACAATCGTCATAATTGGCTTCTATCTGTTTAGTATACTATGGTTTTATTCTCGGCCGCTTGTCTATGAGACTGCTTGAAAAAAGAAATAATTACGCTTATCATTAAGACATTTCGTGTTCACAGTTGAAGTAAACAGGTTTTCATGGCTACCTCATCACCTTTGGTATATCTTATGCAAAGTTTATAACGTTTGTTTCTGCAAGCTGAAACTATTTGTTTACTGAGTTACCAATCCACGCTAGTACCGTTTCTTTACAAAAAATGCAAAAAATAAAAACAAAAAATGAAAGGTTTAACATCATTGCGAGCTTTTCAGGGTTAGATTATATTTATCCAAAATTTGTTACTGCGTATCTAATACATATTGGTTAACGTCTCTTAAATTTTAAAATATTGGTTCATTTTATTCTTTTTATTATGGGGCGTTAAACAAATTGATCACTGACTTAAGTGCGGTTCAGTTTTGGGGGATTTCCCGGAAAATGTTGTAGCGGTCTCATGTGTTTACATAATATTTATGATCGTAGCAGCCGGCCTTTGCGCTGACATTGCGTCATCACTGAAATATTATTATTAGGTTGACGATTATTACCGCAGCTGTCGGATACTTTACCTATATAAGTTTAATTCACTTTTGCGAGAGAGAGCCCTAACGCATTAAGAAACATCTTGTATGTGTCGATACTGAGAATTTTATCTGGAATCTATATCGTTACAACATCTAACGATTAACTCGTAATTGGTACTAAGTTAATCGCCTCAATTGCTCAATACAATTGATGTTATAAAACTACTGAGGCGTTAATCGACGAACCACAAAAGTCAAAGAGTCGTTTACGCAGAAAACCTTAATTAATTAGCGCACCTCCGAGAGTCGAGATAGCGCGTAGGGAATCGCAGATCGCATCAGGTGTTGTAACCGGCTTACCTGGATGCCTACAAGGAATAATCTAGCAAAATAGCCAGCGACCTGCAACGGTTGCCTACAGTTGATTGACAGGCCTGCGGAAATCGGGACGAAGGTTTTTGGAACAGGCACAGTTGTGTATGCAGTAATGGCTTATTGTAAAATTTTTAAACGACTTAATATAATGCGCAAAAAGATTCTAAACAATCCGCAAATTCACTACATTTGCATCTCGCCAATGTGAAAGCAGTTAAAATATGTTCTCTTCTGAATCGAAGGGAACCCATTATTATAACCACGAATATAAAATATATTCACCAGTTAGTCTGGCGGTTAAGTCCGGCTCCTTTCAATCGAAAGGTTGTAGGTGCGAAACTGGTAGCTAGCTAGTTGGTTGTGTCCTTCGGCAAGGCACTTAACGAAAATTGCCTGAACCCAGCGTATTAATGGGTTCTACCAAATTAAAGGAACGTCTCAATCATACACAACACACTGCAATAGCTCCGGTAACCCGACGGTGGGCGCGAGGTGATCTGACGATTGCTCGTGTTTTCCCAATCACGGGGATTAACATGAATATCCTATCCACTACAAATCGATAGTAAACTTTAATGGCAACAAAAAACAAAGATCCTGTGTCCACCATACACCGTTTTCCGGGAAGCCCAGTCAACACTCGGCCGCACTTGAACCAATAAACAAATTGCTTTAACGCATATTAACAGCGATAAAATGAACTAATGAATTGTTATAGGTGTTAACTAACAATAATTAGAATATTGGTCAATTGTGGCTACATCGCGTCAGGAAGAATGGAAAATTTTACGTCGAAAATGAGAACACGTGTTTCAATCGAGTTAAACAGTATAGAGATGTTGGAATATTTTCTTTGTTTTATACCAAGGTCAAGGTTTTGTCCTCAACATGAATATGAAGGTTTGATACTTAACTCGGGTATCCATCAGTTTCTACTTGCAGAAGTAAATTAAGAGTAAAAATGAATTTAGTGGTGGGCACCCTCTGCTTAAATCAACATTTGAACAATATAAGCGTTTATTGAATACATGGAACAATAATTAAATCAAAATTTAAAAAATATAAGCGTTTATTGAATATATGGAACAATAATTAATTTAACATTTGTACAATATAAGCGTTTATTAAATATATGGAACAATAATTAATTCAACATTTGAACACTATAAGCGTTTATTGAATATATGGAACAATAATTAAATCAAAGTTTGAAAAATACTAGAGAGTGTCAACCACGTGTTTAACCACCACTAGTTGTAAAATACATGTTGTATGCAATATATTATTGCTACTGCTACAGGGTCCCTAACCACATTTTGTATTTTATACCATGAGAATGTAGTTTTTGTTTCTGCAAGCATAAACGTATGGGTCCCATAGGTATCAAACTAAACTTCTTCTCCATGTGTAGGTAAAAAAAACAATCGTGTTAGATTTACAAAGGATTCACCACAAATGTTTTAAATTAAAG
>CH001987.1:397998-424918 GCA_000149265.1 Ciona savignyi
GTGATTGGGGCAGGGTAATATTGTGGTATGAACTTGTCAGTAATTGAAATAAGTGGGCAGGGAATAAATTAGTGATCGACTGAATACTGTCTGATTGGATGAGTGGAACCGTACCGTATATCCTAGCCTACCAGTCAGCTGGTATGGACTAGCTTGACTGATTAGCCAGCAGTATGAGTTACCGGTACTTACAGACCCTTAGCAAAATATACAGACAGATACAGTTAATTGTATATAGGTATCCCTACTGTACCGGCACTCCAACATGTGGACAGTGAGTCTCTTTGGCTATTTCAGTTCTATGTCTGTGATAGCCACCAGTAGTTATAAGATTTAGTGGTCTGAGAGTGATTAAGGCTCAAACCACCGGTACTAAGAGCACCTTGCGGTATTAACTCTCCATCTTTTTCAAACCATTATTGCAGATGGATGGACTTAAATTTAAGAGTCCAGTATGGACATATTAAGTGCCAGGGAAGGCAGTGTACAATCATTGCAATAAGTAAGTTAATTTAGGGCGGTAACAGCCAAAAATAAAAAAACTTCAATTATGTGGTCACATTTACAAATTCATCACATCGAGTTATACAAAGAAGCACAAAAGAAAAGGGAATCTCATCAGGACAGTCAGGATGAGGCAAGTTATCAGCAAACTCGGGCAAGGCACTTTACGGACATTGCCTGAACCCAGCGGATTAATGGGTTCTACCAAATTAAAGGAACGTGTCTATCATATACAACATACTGCAATAGCTCCGGTAACCCGACGATGGGCGCGAGGTGATCTGACGATTGCCCCGTGTGTTAACCCCCCTTGGTTTTCCAATTCACGGGGATAAACATGAATATCCTTTCCTATCATAACTATAGAAAATATGTTTAAAAGTCGAGGAAAGTGGGCAAAATCAGATAAAAGGACAAAACAGATGGATAAACTGGTCACAGAGATGATAGTCACAGATAATCAACCATTCACAATGGTGTATGATGTTGGCTTTCAGCGACTCATGTCAGTAGCACAGCCACGATACGCACTAAAAAGTGAAAAGTATTACAGAACTAAGGTGGAAGAAGTTCACCACAAGATTACAAAATCAAAGAAATGATTCAGCCTAAAAATGCTGGATACTACTTATCCTTTACCACAGACTGCTTGTCTGGTATGACAGAGTCACTGATGTGCCTAACGTGTCATTTTATCAACAAAGAGTGGACGAGAAAACAAGTAGTGTTAAATACTAAAGTAATGAATGGGTCACACACTGGAGAGTATCTGAAAGAGACATTCCTTAACATGCTTGAGGAATGGAACATTGGGAAAGACCGTGTGTGTCTAGTGCTTCGTGACAGTGGAGCAAATATTGTACAATGAATGAGACTAGCTGAAATTCCAGACCTGAGCTGCACACACCTTGCAACTTGTAGTTAATGATGATCTGACATCTCAAAGAGCTGTCTCTGATGTTATTGCCATACTGAAGAAATGTGCCACACATTTCCACCACTCAATTTTGGCCAAACAACGTTTGCGAAATATAGAACTTGGCTTGCCAGAGCACAACATAATCCAGGCTGTTCCAACAAGATGGAACTCCACGCTTCATATGTTACAAAGAATGATGGAACAAAAGCGTGCACTTACCATCTATCTACTGTGGTGGAACAATAATTAAATATGATGGGGCTGCTGGCTCCCATTTTAATACTTCCATTTGATGGTCACTATTTATTCACTGATCAAGATATTACAAAAAAGTTAAATATAGCATTTTCCTTTATTTGACTATGCACATAGGCAATAGGAACTTTATTAATAGTTTTGTTTAATTTTTTGTATGTATTCAACAAAATTATATAATGCATATGTACATACGCGCCGACTTTTTATTTTGTATGGGGAGGTCAGAAGTACTATGACGTCATCTATTCTAGCGTGTGTCAAATTGAAATAACCATTTCCCTAATTAAACTAAGGCGGCATGCCAATGTATCGTTATTTTAGCTGCGAGTTGTTTGTCCAAAATATATTACCATGGATTAACCGGATTTTTTGTTCATTCCACTAAATAAAACCGATTCCACTAAATAAAACCGAAATACTTGTTGGAAGGCCTACTAACGCAGCATAACAAGACGATTAAGCTTAACTACGCTTTCGTCATAATATGAATTAAATTTCCCCGATAGCCAACGTCACAATGCGGTTTATCGTGGCGGCGAATGTCCTTTAATCCTATCGGCCCGATTGCCACTGCGCTGCATTCGCGCATTACTTTTTACTATAAAGGTAGTTACCGAAACGGAGATTATATGTGTTAGTTCTTATCTTTATCAAACAGAATGTCGCGAAAGTTTGCTTATTATAGGAAACAAAATAAACAGTACTTTTTGTTAAAATTTGTATGGAATGCAACAACAATAGGCTACCATTCACGAATGCAGCAGTGTTCGTAACAGCTTTTAAACCAATATATTGTCGTCTCACTATCAATAAGGCTTCTCTTCTTCGCATCCGCACAGTATGGTTTCCGAACCTCAAACTTTTTTTTTTTTTTTTTTTTTTTTTTGCGGTAGTTTATTGCAAAGGGCGTTAGACTAATACAAAACGGCGGCAAAGTACAGATATGGCAAAAACAGCAGGGAAAATATATGAACATAATACTTCACATGAGCCCAGACCATTTTGAATTGTGTTTCCATAGGGTGTTGTTACTAATAGCGGCCATTTTTTCCGAAAGTTTTACATTTGCCACAAAATCAATAAATGCATTTACAAAGGGACTTATTTTTTGGATTTGACTACGATAGATAATATATCTTGCACATAAAATAAGGCAATTCAGCAGATTACTGTTATTTTCGGGGGCTTCGAATATCATGTTCGTGTGGCTCAGTGAAAGCGGTATTCTTAAATTAGCAGCAATCCAATTTTCGGTTTCGTTCCAAAACTTGACGGTGTGTATGCAGGTACAAAATATATGGGTAAGTGTTTCCGGCTCAGTGAGGCACATTTCACATTTATCTGAATCAATTATCTTTAATTTATATAGTTGCGAGTTTGTTACAATGGCTCTGAGATTCAGTTTAATTTGGAATGAGCGAAGGCGAGTTTCGATAGTTGATTTGTAAGTATTGATGTATATATTACTCCAGAAGGAGCCGTCAACATCTTTAAAGTTGCACTCCAGTTCCCATTGCAATTGGTATTTTCGAGGCTTCGTTACAACATGTTCGAGGGCTGCGTTGTAGAAGTCTTTACTTGTTGATTTTGTTTCAAACCATTGGCGGCTGGTTTCTGGTGCATCGCCGGGAGGAAGAGATGATTCCCGCCAGTTAACTGGCAAGGCCGAGATTATCTGGGCGTACCGCATTTTTTCACTTTCCGTTTCCGAAAGATGATACCTTTGCATTAAAGTTTCGAAGCTGTGAATTTGGCCGGTTTCCGAAAGGATGTCTCCGAACACGCAGATCCCTGACTTTGCCCAATTAGTAAAAAGTACAGGTTTTCGTTTAACCTGAATGTTTTTGTTTAGCCAGAGTGGTTGGTCATTGGTTGTCATTTGACCTTTTCTTCTAATCATCTTCATCCAGCTCATTACGTTGCTGTGTAAGGTGCGTAGCGGTAGAAGAGTCTTGTAAATTTTGTTGTGTAATGCTAAATTGGAAGAAAGAATTATGTTTAGCGTATCTTGTGAGGTTAGATAAGTTTCTATATCTTTCCATGGAGCGCTATAGTCAGGGTTCATGAATTGTTTTATAAATTTACAGCGGAGACCAGTAATATACGACCGTATGTCAATCATGTTAGTTCCACCTTCTGCAATATTATTTATTAATATAGATCTCTTTGCCCTTTCCCAACCGGAGCCCCAAATAAATCGAAACAGCTCTTTGTTTAAACGACGTACGAATGGTTCTGGTATGTCTGTTGGCACCATGCTAATTCTGTAAAGTAATGTTGGAATTACAAGGCTTTTAATTACGGTAACTCTTCCTAAAAGTGTTAGCCCGCGAGATGACCAGATGTTTAAAATCCTATTAATGTTGTCAATACAAGTATCAAAGTTCAAGTTGAAAATGGATTGCTTTTTTCCCCGAGATTGGTATTACCACACCGAGATATTTTAGGGTGTCTGATGGCCATGTTAGTGTTTTCCCCTCCAGCGGTTTGAGTATACAGCCTTTTTTAGTTCCGATGTAAAAAGCACATGATTTGTTGGTATTTAGCTTGCATCCTGATAAATGACCATAAAGATCCAAAATGTTCATGCTTGTTTCGATCGATGTCTTCTCGTGAACCGTTCGTAATTATGAGAGAGTCGTCTGCGTACATCGACACTTTAAACCTTAAGCTTCCAATTGATATTCCCTGGAAGTTTTGGCATTGTTGAATTGCAAGACCCAATGTTTCGATAGCAAATAAAAATAGTGTTGGAGAGAGAGGATCACCCTGCCTTACGCCACGTTTAATCGGAAATGGATTCGATAAGTTGTTATTATTTATTATTACTCCATTTGCTTGATTGTACAGTGTCTTGATCATGTGTATTAGGTTTGGTCCAATTCCGAAGTGTTCCAGTGTGGTGAAGAGATATTCCCAGCGTACCGAATCAAATGCCTTTTTTAAGTCCAGTGCAAGCAGTGCTCCGGGCACACGGGCTGTATCTGCATAATCCATTATATCGAATAGAAGTCTTATGCTGTTGGCTATTTGCCGATTCTTTATGAAGCCATTTTGCGTTGGACCGATGACATCTGGAACTAACTTTTTGAGCCGTAGGTTAATCACACTAGACAAAAGTTTGTAATCCACATTAAGCAGAGTAATAGGGCGGTAACTGTCTGTAGAGGCTGCTTCTTTTCCCGGTTTTAAAATCAGAGTTATAACCCCAGTATTTGACGAATCTGGCAATTTCGCTTGCGCAAATGACCACCTTACAGTTTTCATAAAAATGTCTTTTATGTCTTTCCAGAAAGTTTTGTAAAATTCAGCTGTATAGCCATCAAGACCAGGCGATTTATTGTT
Source organism: Ciona savignyi (assembly GCA_000149265.1). Taxonomy (NCBI): domain Eukaryota; kingdom Metazoa; phylum Chordata; class Ascidiacea; order Phlebobranchia; family Cionidae; genus Ciona; species Ciona savignyi. The sequence goes on from CH001987.1 coordinate 403,025, forward strand.
CTTCATGTTGCGTAGTGCTGTGTAACATTCAGTTTCAGTTATTTCGTTTTCGCATTGTTCTTTTTTGTCCGAAGCAATCTTAGGAATCCTTAGAACTTTAAGGAACTTATCAAAATCCACTTTCGTTATGTTATCAGTAGTAGGTGCATAAAGGTCACGGAAGAAATTGTGCAATGACTCCAATATCCTCGATGGTTCCGATATTGATTCCTGTTCCGTGTTGAGACAGCGTATTACTTTTTTGCTAGTGTTGTTTTTTTCTAGTCCTAAGAAATACTTCGTGTTTTTCTCCCCTTGCTCGGCCCACCTTGCACGGCTTCGGACCATTGCCCCCTTGCTGTTTAGGTCGGCAAGTTCGTCGAGTTGTATTTGAGTTGCTCTTAGCGTTGCAGCCAGTGTAACCGCTTCGCTGGTATTTGCATTTGCTATCTCACTTGACGTTAACGAAAGGGCGTTTTCTAGTTGTTGTTGTTTTTTCCTGTTCTTTCGTTTTTTAATTGCGCTATATTGAATGCAATGGCCCCTTAGAACAGCCTTCAACGTATTCCACAGAGTTTCTGGTGAAACCCCACAATTCTCATTGTGTAATTTAAAGTCTGAGATTTTGTCTTTAATCAGGTTGACGAAATTTTCGTCATGAAGCAACATGTTGTTGAATTTCCAGTAACCACGACCTCGGTCTCGTTCATCAGTTTGAATTTCTGCTGTGACAATCTGATGATCGGAATGAACACTGGGTACAATGCTTGCCGAAATTGTTCTACCGGATAGACTTTGGGACAATAAAATAAAGTCTATTCGGCTTCCGACTACTGGAGACTTTGATAATCTTGTGAATTGTTTTTTGTCTGGGTGAAGTATTCTAAATATATCAAGTAACTGAAAATGGCACATTATCTCAGATAGATGTCTTCTTGCTTGTGAATTATGGTGTAGCGCGCTTCCACCGACTTTATCTAATTCATCGGAGATTATTGTGTTGAAGTCTCCAGCGGCAATTATGTCAGTATTTTTATATTTGTTTAGGTTGTTCGTGAGAATTTTCCAAAATTTCGCTTCAAATTTATTTGGTGCATAAATGCATACCCCAGTAAAGGTAATGTTGTTTAAAGTGACGTTGGCTAACAACGTCCTTCCTTCGGGATCGAGTGTTGTGTCATTAATATTAACCTTTTGACTTTTAGGTACTAATAGAGCCACCCCAGCGGATCTATTTGTACCATTTGCGAAAATTATTTCACCTCCCCATTCCATTTTCCACTGTTTTTCACATTCTTTTGTACAATGTGTTTCTTGTAACAAAATCATATTGTATTTCTTACCTTTAAGGTAATGGAATATCGCTCTTCGTTTTTTCTTATTCCTAATTCTTGCCACATTGAACGAAGCAATTTGTAAACGGCTCGCCATTAATATCCTTTAAGATGTAGCATTTCTTCCCGAGTCTATCCAGTTGAATACGGCTCCGCAGCGACATTTCGTGGATGATTTTTTTGATTTGCATTCGCTCCCGGCATATCCACAAACACAAGAGAATATAACATTTTTACATTCTGGGTTGCTGCAATCTTTATAATTTCCAGGTGTCGTTTCAATACTGAGTGTGCCACAGGCGCAGATAATTGAGTCGGCATCACAGGTTAAACAACTGACTATACGTGTTGATTTCTTCAGCTCGGGTTGGAATACTTTACAGCAGGGCAATATTAGCATACGCTCCCTGCAGACTGCACAATTGGTTGTGGTTTGGGACGTGTCGACTAAAAAGCGAGCGTCATTATTGCAACATGGTTTGGCAACTTTGTATTCTGATGCGCAGTTAAAACAATGAAATTTGTTGTTTTCTTCTTGTATTAGACCTTCTCGGTTACATTTAGGACATCGGACCTCCATGTTATTGACGTTGAGGCTCATTGATTTTGTTGCCGGCAAGGGAACCGCTTCAGGGCTGCTAAGAGCGCGTTTATTTTCTCTGTTTTCCTGCGATATTTTAATTTCTTTCAGGCCAGAATTGGCGTCTTTTTTGGCATGATTGTGTTGGAATTGAGTGCCTTCAGCAAGGCTTGCTTCTTTAACAAGTTTGCCATCAGTCTGTGCAGCACCGACACGTGCTCGAGGGCTGTTCTCGGGGATCATTGTGCTGGCTTCTACTGCTTTGCTCTCCAGTTTAGGAAAATCCAATTCGCGCATTTTACATTCGGATTGTTTATGTCCTGGCTCCTGACAATATTTACATGTGCGAACTTGGCCGGTATATGTCACATACAATTCAAAATCGTTGATGTTAATATAGCTCGGTATGGGGTTTAAATTTAAATCTTCTTTTGACACCGATAATATTCTCATACCAGATATGAGCCCTAGCTTGTTGAGTTTGCTTTGTACGTTGTGAACAGGAAGGTAGTTTTTTCAAAAAAGGCCTTAATTTCGTCGTTTTTTAGTGGCACTGGTACCCATCCAATAGCTATATTGATTTTTGAGCTTTCATACAATCGCACAAATTTGATCTTTTCGTTTCTTTGTAGCATATCCGCCAATTTCATTACACTTTCTCGGTCTGTACAGGTGAAATCCATTAGATTCCCCTTTCTTTCGGCTATTCCCTTCAGCTTTTCCACCGGAAAATTCACTTCTTTAATAAGGTCACATAATTCCGACCCTGACATCAGTTTAAACGTTCTTGCTGCTAAGCAGTTTTGGCCTCTTTAACTCTGAGACCGTGTGTGCAATCGATGCATAGGTTTTCTCCGCCATTTTTCGCACCCGCACGCTAGCCGTGCAAATCGTGAATGTCCGAACCTCAAACTTATTGCAGTGTGTTTATTATTTGATATTACCGGTATTACCGTTTATCCGATCTACTTGAAACCGCTGAATCTAGTCCGAGCAATTAAATTCGTTTACGCCCGTTGAAAAAATGTCTGAATTAGAATGAAATACACGCTTAGGTTGCTGTGGGTTAAAATAATTAAAATATGTTTCTTTTCCGCTTTCTCCGTTTGTCTTTAGTAAGTTGCGTCACAATTATTTACATGTCCTTAAAAGGTCAACCCTAATCTGCACTCTTCGATAATCCGCCGATCAATCAAAGGAAAAAACACCGCCACGAAATGCGGTCGCGTACTGCCTATAATTGAAACATTTCGAGAAAGGCGTAATTTAGTCAAGGTTCTTATTTCGAAATATAAATATTTCTAAAAATTGGCTTAAACCAGGGGTCGGCAACCTTTTCATAGTCGCGGGCCAAAACCAAACTCAAAATGATCTCGGCGGGCCGTAATAAATTTCTCAACTCCACATCAACTTTTCTACGTTTTGATAACATTTCAAGATTGCACAATCAATTAGAAAAATATATGTTTACTACCTAGTATTATCTATCGTACAGGACTTTAGTTATTAAAGAACACGATGCAAACACATATGAAATAGCAAAAACGATGTATGTGTGTAATAATGTTACATGTCATAATATGTGTCATGACGTCATAATGTCATAGTATTACAATTGGATTGCTTCTCCTTCACTAATGCGCATGCCAACAAACACACACACTTATTGCTTTCTCTCAAAGCATTTTCTTTGTCTGCACGCACACATTCTTAATAGACACGGTCAGGCGCATTTTTTATTATTGCCGGTTGCCGCATAGATTGTTAAAATTCATTAAAATCTAAGATTGAAGATGACACAGTGGGCCATATTCTATAATACTTCAGTAAGATGTCTCGGGCCGGATGATTTTGCTTGACGGGCCGGATGTGGCCCGCGGGCCGTAGGTTGCCGACCCCTGGCTTAAACGGACAGTTGTGCAATTTGTTGTAATAATATTTATTATCGGGTGTAATAGGTTAGGTTATTATGTTTTTTAATTTTTTTATGCGATGCTTAATAGTTTTTTAACGTTCATGTTTAAATAAGTAGTAAAACTTTGGGTGTAATACGTAGTATTGAGTTAAAATCAAACAATCGACGTGTGAATGGTTGCTTGTATTACGTAGACAATCAAACAATCGACGTGTGAATGGTGTGTTATGTCTAATTGAAGTTTATTACCCAACTATGCTTATCTGTACCTGTTTTGTTGCTGGCACACGATGCGTTGCATTTACGCCCAATTAAATGTGGGCGGTAAAGTAACCTTTCGAAATAATAATGAACCTGGCAACGGTTATAACTACAAGTAGACTAACGTTAACGTCATCAAGTTGCCAAAAATATTTAAAACGATGGCAAACGTTTTTTTTTAATTGTTGAATTTTAGCCTCCTAATTCCAAGGGTTGCCTGGCCCCGCCCCTGCACCGAAGATAGCTCGTCCTACTCCAGTGTTATGTCCGCCAATTAAGCACGTATGTTGTCGGTTGATTCTGACGATGTCCATGTTCTAACGCGCGCACCGTTTTCACACCCCGGGGATTAAAAGGAATTTCCCATCCTATGTTTCCCATCCGATTAAAAATTTAAAGATTGGAAATCAGTTATGTTGAATTTGCGTATGGGGAGGTCACCTCCCCGTCAGGCTCGCTATGGGGTGGTTTGACCACCCCATGTCCCCGTAAGTCGGCGCCTATGCATATGTAATTATATTGAATATAAAATTTGCAGCATATTTAATAAACAAATAAAAAATATAATTTCCATCATGATTACCCAAATAGCTTAAATCAATTTAACTCAATTGATTTAAAACACATCAATCATACACAACATCACATGAAACTAAGGCTTACCTGGGGAGAAGGGAGTTGTTGTATTGCTTCTTGCAACATACGTTGACTTTTTGGTGAAAGTTCGTTCCAGTCCAAATCCAGTTCCGATATTTTGCCAACACACCCAGCCAGACATTGTGCTGCGTGGTCATCCAACCTCCAATTGCTTCCCACTCTAAGTTTGATCTGTGTACAACAGGAATGTTAAAACTACACAATGAATATTGCCTGTGGATTGAATTATTTATATCCTAATCAGATATCAATCAAACCAACTTGAATATATATTCATTTGAAATATAACAAGGTATAACAATTTAGCAGCTGGAATATTGGGGGCAAAACATGATTTGATATCTTTGTACATTTTGTTAATATAGTAGCCCGTGTTGGAACTGTATGGTGATTGGCTGGTAATAGTTTTTACAGCAGGATATCTTGGAACTTAACCAAAATATACAAGTAAGTTCTTGGGGACGAGCCCATAATGGGTGAAAACCTTGCCAGATTAAACAAAAGTATAACCGAATGGTACACCGACATTTTAAAATGTCCTAGTAATAAGAAAATGGTGGCTACTTCGTAGGTTTATACTTGATTTGGTTGAGCTGTCAATCAAATCCCCGAGAGTCTATGTGGTAAAGGAGTGGTACCTTTAATCTTGTGGTTTATAACCAAGGACAGCGTAACGTTTTAAAAATGTAATTTAATTCCCACATTTATTTATCATTATCTTCTTTGAAGGTATTAAACATTATGTAGGCCTATCTTCTTTTTATTTATTGTTTTATATGAATATTAATGTTTCTTTTGGGCCTAATTTTGTTATTTTAAACATTTTTTCAGTTTATTAAAATAGATCTTAGGTTTGCCGGCCACCTCTTTGACTATATCCACTTTATTTAATTAATATGATCATATACAGGTTTTAAAGAATGTAGTTTTGCAGTCTTTTTCCAGTTTTAAATTGTTATAAAAGTCTCTGTCTCTGTTGCGTGTTTTCATCGTGGAAATGAAAATAAACCCAACTAGTTGATCAGTTGCGCAGTCATACACCACACAAATGCATATGCCACATACACAATGTAATAGCTTGCTAACATGGCTGTGGGTGGTTGGTGTCTCGTGTTATAACTCCCTACATTTCGCAAACTCCAGGGATAAACATGAGTATCCTTCCCCACTATGTGATGGGGGCTGCTAGGATTGGGATTGACCAGGTTGTGTCTTATTGGCAGGGTGATGTTATTAATTTGTTGTTCTTTCTTCTGCAGGATGGAATGGTGCCAGGCGCATGTGACAATCCGACCTGGACTAGGGTGGGGACAATGAATGGAATCTGGACCGAGTAGCTTAAAAACGAGATAACCAAATTTAGTTATTTTGACATGTGATCGTTCAAAATAAAATATCTTCAAAATTCCTTATTGAAACTGCTAAAGTTTGGTCTTGTTGGAAAGCTAAATGATATATCTTTAAAACAGCAACAATTTTTAAACAGCAACATACCTTTGTATTTGAAGTTTTTAAGTAAACTTTTCCTGGAGTTAATGGCTATTTAAGTTTAATTTTTAGGTAAAACTTTTTCAAAAAACAAACGATTTTTTTCGTAATACCACATTTTCGGGGGATTTGAATAGCTTTACTGTTATTGGCCACATTATTCTTTAACATTTTTTCTAAAAAATGGAATGGGTGGATCTAAGTGACATAATAATATTGTAATAATATTATCAAACCAAAAGTACTTGAGAAATTTGTAAAAATAAGTTGGGCCGTTTTGTCAACTGATCCACTACTGTATTAATTTATAAGAAAGGATATGACATGGACAACCGGATTGTGAGGTCATCAAAAAAATAAAAACTAAAATTTTTTTTTTCAATTTGTTTCGGAAACGGCACACAAGTTGGTGTGAAGTATTTTAAACTCAGCCGCATCAAAATAACAAGCTTTGGGACGGGGTGTGGGGATCTTGCAGTAGTGATGAGGATATCTAGTGATTGGGGCAGGGTAATATTGCGGTATGGACTTGTCAGTAATTGAAATAAGTGGGCAGGGCATAAATGTGTGTGTTTCATGGCAATAGATCTCATTATAAACAACCAATTTTACAGACAACGGCGCAGAAAGTGGTCAGGGTGAAGATCGAACCGAGAACCTGTCTGGTTCTAACCTCCACTCTTGTATATGAGCTATTGTGTGGAGTAACATGTTTCCAACCATAACAGTTGGCTCCCATTTTGGTACTTCCATTTGATGGTTACTATTTATTAACTGATCAAGTGGAACAAAATATTTGATTATCCAAACATTAGTTTCTTTTCATGGCAAAATTGAGTTTTAAAATTCATGATTTCGTGTTAAAAAAGTTGTATACTGCATTTTTAATTATTTTGAATATTAAATTTGCAGTATATTTATTAAACAAATAAAAAATAGAATTTCCATCATGATTACCTAAATAGCTTAAATCAGTATAACTCAATTGATTGAAAACACATCAATCATACACAACATCACATGAAACTGAGGCTTACCTGGGAAGAAGGGAGTTGTTGTATTGCTTCTTGCAATATACGTTGACCTTTTGGTGAAAGTTCGTTCCAGTTCAAATCCAGTTCCGATATTTTGCCAACACACCCAGCCAGACATTGTGCTGCTTGTTCATCCAACTTCGTATCGCTTCTCATTGTAAGTTTGATCTATGTGGAACAGGAATTTTAAAACTCTACAATTTATATGGCCTGTGGATTAAATTATTTATAAATATTCTAATATTATTTTAATCAAACCAATCTGAATATTTATTTGAAATATAACAAGGTATAACAATTTAGCAGCTGGAGTATTGGGGGCAAAACATGATTTGATATCTTTGTACATTTTATTAATATAGTAGCCTGTATTGGAACTGTATGGTGATTGGCTGGCGATAGTCATTACAGCAGGGTATCCTGGAACTTAACCAAATTATACAATAGCGGACTTACGAATGACCCCATGAACGGTTTAAACCTTGCCAGATAAAAAATCCCATTCATTTGTTTTGGTAACTTACACTCTTAAATGAAAAAATATAACCGAATGGTACAATCAATTAATCAAACATATTTTATTTAATAAACGCACAGCAACAAAATAGTAATAATACGAAAATAAATTAGACTAAAGTTTAACAAGGAGACACGGAGAAACCATGCGGTTATCGAAGCAGGTGCCACTTGATGATAAATATAAATTAAAATAGAAACTAAATCATAAAGAAATAAACAAAATAGCAGTGTGAAAAACTTTAACTTTAACAAAACCCTCAAAAAAGAAAACAAACAAAATGCGTAATGATTATATTACAGTGATGTATAAAGTGTTAAAAAGATCGAAGTATGGAAAATCTAAATTAATGAAGTTACAATATTGCTAAGGCATTGGATAGTTACAGTATAATATTTAAGTAATATATTTTAGCAAATATTGATTCTTTAATTGATTTTTAAAGGAAAACCATCCTTATTTTTTAAAGATACATCTATGTAGCAAATCCGTGTTTTTGTCCTTATTTAATATGTACAGCGTGTTATCTTTAGTTACATGTGACTTCCCCTTCACATGATTGTTAAACCGCTTTAACGCGGCCGCAAGGTCAAACACTTCCTGGACTTCCTATTTCTCACATAATGCCATGCCTCTTTGTTTTCAAACATGAATTAATATCTAACAGTTTAGAACCATGGCTCCTGCAGTGAACATGCAGAGAAGCCGAGTTCAGTGTTTATTAAGTTGTGCCCGCATATATTGAATTAATCATTAATGCGTGTTTCATTGTATCTGCATTTGGTCAACAATAAAAAAACCTTCCGTGACGAAGTCTAGATCGCGAGAGTAACAAATTAGTACAGGTAGCAACAGAAGACCCAAACAAACCTATCAAAACGCTACATCTATTGCAAATAGTACACTGGCATTTTAAAAATGTCATAGTAATAATAAAATGGTGGCTACTTCGTATTCTGTAGGGTTATAATTGATTAAGCTATGGTTGAGCTTATAACCAGAAGTATTAAAAGAAGTTGTGTAGGCTATAGCTCTTGTGGTCGGAAAATTTGATTACGCTACGAAACTATTGTTCATTGTGGGCATTTGTGATGTAATACTTACCAGCAATATTTGGTTTTTGATCTGTCCTAACAAACCATAGCAAATAGCCCAATATGACTCTGCCTGCGTCTGCAAACTGTAAGTTATTTCATAGGTAACATTTAGTGATCACCGTGCTATTATGTATTTATATTAGTTTATCACATAATTATAATCACCAAGTTTTCTTACGTTTTAGTTATTCCTTCTGGTAGATGTCGGTTTGACATGCTATGCCTGTCAAACGTTTGATGGAAAAAAAGATATAAAAAACGAACAGAAACAATATGTGTCCCATTTTTTCAAATGTGACCCATAATAATGATGTTACAAATCATGTAAAAATAATCATTGGAACAATAAGGCCAGGATTGCTACATTCCTCACTAGATTGTTGTAATATAGTGGGGTTTCATTAAAATAAGTGGGTATTTCTGTATATTGTTTGACCCTAAATCTGGTCAGAAGATTCACTGGCTTACAGAACTCGCTTAAGACGACTCTTGCAATCCAAAATCTGACAGAAGGTTTTATTCTTGTTCGTTCATAAGCGGACACAGTACAATACATACAGTATAACTGATTTGGTAGACATGCCCGGAGGTGCGCTACAAAGCAGCCAACTACATAGGTCCTACTTCTAGAACATATTTTCAACTCTAATTGAATAATAAGCCACTTTTAAAACTTGATATAATTCATAATTTTATACTGTAGTAAAACGACTACTCAACAATCAATAACATACATTGGTCCGACACTCTCGCACCAAATTTCAACTAGTATATGTAATGTAGTTTAATAAAGCAATACAACAACAACTATAGGCTAATCCTCACCCTCTTTATTACCCAGCATTCGTTGTCTTTACTATTAGACTTTTCAAATCTAGAGTTAAATTTTTTTTTTACTTTAAACATACATAAACTACCCTATTTTAGCTTATTCCAATATTACCCTAACACTTCTATAAATGCACTTCCACACTTCACACTTAGTGAGTCGTCTTTCAGCAAAAGGATTGCAGCTTACTACGCTAATAAGTGAAATCAAAGAAAACTACTGTATAAATTTTTTTTTCAAAAATTTCCAAAAAATCAATTTTTATTATGCAAAACTTGTATTTTTTTAATTTTTGAAACATAATTCAATTGTTTGTTGTCTTTCAATAAAATTAGTCGAACCATATTAGTCAAAATGATATTTCATTTTTATTAAAGATCTTGTTTATCACTTTAACTTACCCTGATGTTCATTGATTCCTGTAAACAACGAAGAAAAGTTGCGGTTTCAGACGTTGCAAAACGATCATCAGCTTCCACCGTTAAGTTGTGAGGTGCTGAACAGAAGTTGAAGGCAAACGCAAGATCACGTGCTTGGGTTGGGTTCGAAGGAACTTTCATTGTTATGTCAGTTGGTAGGCATTGTTCTACCTGTTTTATTATTTCTTTATCATCAAGCTCATGCATCCAGCCTGACACTTTACCAAGTACAGTATTGAAGTTGTCTTTCTTCGGATCAATTTCTTGACTTGAAATTATATCCAGGATCATTTTTTTTTTTTTTTTAAATCTTTGATCTCTGAAGTTGGGAAGATGAGTTCCAAATCCGTTTTGGAAGTCGGGTTACAAATGCCGAACATGAATCTTGCCACAACTTCCCACTGGAATTTCTTAAATATGAAGTTGTAACGTTTGAACTGTGGATATGGCATGAAGAGCATCATGTGAACAGCAGTGAGAAATTCCTGCCACGTGAGGTGAGAAAAGTAACTTCGCTTATGTCCTTCTAATATTTTCATTCGCATGCCTGATTCCTTGTCAACATAGGTGTGCATAAAGTTATTGGCCATTTCTTCTTTTATATCAACTTTATTGAAGTCCTTAATTTTAAAAACTATGCTTGATTCGTTTTTTGAATCCTTCAAAAGCAAGTTGGCTTAATTTAACCATTTCAAAGCTGATTAGTTTTTCTGTCATGTCAGATTTCAAATGCTCAGAAGTCATGTAGTGAGTTAGTGCGAAGATTAAGACTTGGGTCATTGAGTATATCTCTTTGCCTGTAGATAAACAAATGAGAAGGCAAGCCATAATCAGAATGCAATTGACAGGGACATAACACAAAGCAGCAAGATTCGGTCGCTCCTTCAGAAATTGTTTGATTTCAGGATACCTTTCACCACAGATCTGTATTCCGAGTTCATCTATGGCATTTTGATCCAGACCCAGCACTTCAAGAACGAACGTTGGTCGACAATCCTGGTGTATCTGATAGAACTGACCTGGTCTAGAAGTGACAAGTTTCACAGCATTGGGCAAGAGAGTAGAGGTAAACAAATTTTTGATGATGTCCACCGGTTTTGACTTTCTATCCTTAGGACAGATTTTTGGTGTTCCAGAGAAATTGGCTGCCGCTTCATCTAAACCGTCCATCACAATGACAACATTTGGATTATTATGCAACTTATTTATCAACTCATTGTTTTCTTTGTCACAATGAAGCCAGTTGCTCAAGTTGTCAGTTAGGAATTGAAAAGGTGTTACTTTTTCCTTAAAAATAACATCTTTTATTGAGATGTAGAACAAATATTCTGTTTCTGGTAGAATTATTTTATCCAGGTATGGATTTGGTGACCATCTTGCTAGTTGTAGTTTTCCCGACGCCTGGCAGACCAATCAGCCCTATAGTGTTGCCATGTCGTTTGATATACTTTGCTTTAGCTTCATCAGTTTTACACCTTTGTGCATCTTGTGTTGCAGTTTCTTTAGCTTTATCAAACAGTTGGTTGATTGCAATCCTTGATCCATCTGTGGTGGGGATCGATGGAACTTGTTCACGCTTCATTTGTTCCTTCCAGTTATAGTCGTCCTTATTAATAATAGGGTGTTGAAGGACTTCAGTGATTTGAAGTTTCACTCTCGTAATTTCACGTTCAAGCTGAATTGGCAAAATGGTTTCGCCGATAATTTCATTTGCTCGTACAATCAAGTCATTTTTCAATTCTTTAGCTAAAACATAAAAATATAAAGAAGGTTAAGATTTATACCTACCAAATTACATGTTCAGACGATTATCTACTCCTGGTAATGGAAAGTGTAAAGCCAATTTGTGGAAGAATCTAAAACATATTTATGAGTTATACAAGTAATTGTTTAATATTTTCAAGATTATCTAACATATAGTAGATGCTTATTGCTAAATACGGGTTTCCTTAATACGAAGTGAACAAATTATTTTCTGTGCAACGCTGTGACAGGCATGATTTATGTACCTATTTGCAATTTGTTTATTCTTGTTTTCCTTTATTTCTTTAGTATTTTTTTTTATTAAACTGCACATTGTTAAGTATGGCCTCTTGTTTGCAATTAACATGCGAGTTTATCTTGAAAGCGATTTTATTACTTAGATAGATAAGCGGTGTAGAATCCTAGTTCGTGTCTGTACAATGGAAAATAAGTGGATTAATAACTAAACAATGGCGAAATAAACCCTGCAAGTGAACAACGGCGTTACTGAAAAGAACAATGACTTTAACGCAAAGGACAATGCTTCACACGCGCGTGTACTCAATGAACCGTAATCGGCGGAGTGACGTCACAATTAAAATGATTGTCTGGAGACTGGCGGCACATGGATATCGGCCATATCAGTACTCCCATTTTTTTCAAGGAACCAGTCTATTCCTCCAATTGTTTGTATCCTGGCTTGTTGTAGTCCTGTAGATGTTTTAATGCCCGTTTGATTTTGTCATGTTTTCGTTGGCTTCTTCCTCGGGTGTTTGGGCAACTGCTGACGTCTTGCTGAGTGTTTGGTTGTGTAGTCATGGTAGTGGACTGTTCCTCTTGGTGGGTGGTTACATCAGAGTCATGATCCAGATGTTCCGGTATGTCTTGGCTTACCATATGTTGCTCCCATATCCATTCTGGTCCAACGGTATTTTCTGTAGTGGGTTTATTTGCGGATGTAGCTAGTTTAATATCGTTGCAGTGGCGTATTTGAATTTTCCCATCTGAAATTCTTTTTAGTATGGCACCACTGCTGTGTGTTGTGATTACTTCGTATTTGTGTGGGCCAAAGATGGGGTCGAATTTGTGTTTTTTTATGTTTCGTGTGATAACTATGTCTCCCTGTGATAGTTGTGATGCTTTACAGTGCGTGGATGCGTTGGCCTTGTTCATCCTTTCCTGTTTTCCCGATTCATCTTTGTTATATGCCCTGGTGACGTCTTCCTTACTTAAACTTTTAGCTGGGAAGTCTTTCTTGTAGCCACCTCGGAACATCAAGTCTCCTGGAGCCTGGCCCGTGGATGGGTGCGGGGTTGAACGGTACGTGGATAGGAGGTCGTTAATGGCCTTTTGTTTGTTTTTATGTTCCCAATGTGCAGCCTTTAGTGTCTTTCCTAATGGTTTTATAAATGTTTCCACTGGATTAGCTTGAGGGTGGTATGGGAATGATGTTCGGTGGTGTGTATTGTGTTCCTCCGAGAAACTTGCAAATTCCTTTGAATTGAATGGTGGTCCATTATCGGTCCGGTGGCTATCTGAGTTTCCGTAGTTTGTGTATATGTCGGAAATTGCTGGTATTACGTGTTTGGCGCCGGTTGACCCAACCATTGTAGCAGCAGGAAACCTGGTTTTGAGATCTTGGACGACAACTACATGTTTTTTTTTCAGGTGTTGGCCCAAATAAGTCGATGCTGACATCCAGCCACGGTTTTTAGGGTATGGGATCGATTTCATAGGCTCTTTCGTTGTTTTGTTGGTAAACAATTGACAGGTGTGGCACGCATTAACAGTTTTCTCCACAATTGCATTAATGCCTGGAAACCAGAAGTGACTGCGTATTCGGCGCTTCATGCTGGTCATTCCTGCGTGTGCTCCTTGGTGTGCTTTGTCAGCGGCACTCTTCCACAATGTTTCCGGTAAAACAATCCGGTTTCCTTTCATTATCATGTGATCCACAATAGTAAACTCATCCAATATTTTCCTGTATGGGGCGAGTTTTGTTTGGGCCTTCGGTATAAAGCCTTTGTGAATGTATTTCATAAGCGTTATTAACAGGTTGTCTTTTGCCGTCTCTTCTGTAATCCGATTGACGATATGGATTCGGTATATGGGTTGTACTGCAGCATCCAAACTCTTTTTTCCATCTCAGTCGCTTCCTGTTATACTTCTTTAGGAAGCTGCCGCAGTGGTGTTGCGTGTCGAGATAGGTAGTCTGCCGGGTTGGTTTCCCCTGGAGACCATTGTACCTCATAGGATAGATCCTGGTGACGTAGTTTGATTCGATCGGTACGTATGGATCCTTTGCGCGTGTTGCGAAAAATGCTGATCAAAGGCTTGTGGTCAGTCACCACAGTGACCTTCGGTCCTCCCGCTATGTATAGACGAAATCGACGCAGCGCAAAGTCGACCGATGCTGCCTCCAGATCCAATTGGGGATACCTGCTCTCTTCCGCTCTGGTGGCACGACTAGCGTTGGCCACTGGCTTGCATTTGTCAGGTTCACTTCCTTGGGCGAGTATAGCCGAGAGGCCTGTTGTGTGAGCGTCAACGAATATGAACGTCGGGAGGGCGGGGTTGAAGTAGGTTATCACCGTTTCCTCTTGGAGCGCATTTTTCAAGTCTTTGAACTCTTCCACACAACGCTTGGTCCACTTAAAAGTTGTGTGTTTCCTGGTGAGCTCCCTTAAGTGTCGTGTGCGCTGCGATAAGTGTGGAATGAAATTTGAGAATGATTGAACAAAGCATAGGAAGGACATAACCCCATCTTTCGATTCGGGTGAAGTGGCTGCTTTAAGGGCGGTTACCTTAGATGGGTCTGGCTTGATGCCTTTATGTGATACTATCATGCCCCAAAATGGTATTTCATTTTTCCTAAATATGCATTTATCCGGGTTCAGCGTAAGACCCGCCTCCACTATTTTGCTCATTGTGACATCCAGCGTTCTATCATGGTCAGATTTCGAAGCGCCTGCGATTATAATGTCATCGTGGATAACATGACATCCTGGTATGTTGCTGAAGATTGGAAGAAGTGCTTTACTGAGTTCTCCCGAAGCAGGCTTGGCTCCCATCGTAAGTCTTTTATATCGCATAAGGCGATTACCTGCGTGGAAAACCGTGAGCCGGCGCGATGCTTGATTTAACTTAAGGTGGTGAAAAGCTGATTGAAAATCAAGTTTGCTAAATACCTTGCATCCCGACAGTTTTACCTTAATGTCCTCGACACGAGGGATGGGGATATTCGTTGACCTTATAGCTTTGTTGGCTTCTCTCATGTCGATTGTTAATCGTATGCCACCATTATCTTTGGGGCGAGTACCGGATTGGATATCCATGGAGCTGGACCGTGGTGTTCCTCGATGACGTCTTGTTCTTGCATTGCTTCTACCTCCCTTTCGAAGCGGTTTCGAAGGTAGAATGGTATGGGTCTCGCAGGTTGGGCTACTGGCGGCACTTTTTTGTCAATATTAAAAGTTCACTTGATAATTGCGTAATGTACCAATACCTTGAAATGCAGTGGGGTATTCAGTGACTATGCGTTCCTCAAAGCTGTCCCTGCATTTGATTATGTGAACCCGCGCGTCAGAGTATTTTTGTTCCGAGGTAAATTTGATGATCCCAAGTGCTTCACATAGGCCGCCACTCAAAAGGGTTTCTACGTTACCTTTTATTACATAGAACCTTGCTGCGGCGAAAGCATCTCCAAACGTCACGCTCCCTTCATAATATCCCGAGCATTTAAGGGGTTTCGAGCCATACGGCCTTACTTTTGTTTTCGTTCGTACAAGCTGCAATCCAAGTCCCGCCGCTGTTTCTCTTGACATTACATTAATGTCGGCACCTGTGTCAGCGAATGCTGGAACCACGTGTTCTTTGATCACCACCCTGACCTGATATCGTGAGTTTTTGCCATTTCCCCGCTCTCTTTGGTGTGTTGCACGATGTATCTTGTTTCTATGGCCTACCACTCGATGGATTCTGGCTTTTTGTTTTCTTCCACTAGGACATTTTCTTCTTGAATCACTGGATGAAGTTGAAAGAGTTTCCTTGGATGTGCTGCTGCACTGGCTTGCTGTTTCACTCTCAGAGCTTGGTTCAACCCGCCGAGTTGTCCTTCTGTGGGCTTTTCTTTTATTGGCTTTGCAGGTTTGTGAGCCTTTAAAATGACCAACGCCGTTGCATGCGAAACATTGCATTTTATAAGCAATGCATTTCTTACCTCCTTCACATGATTTGTTTGAGCAAGTTTTGCATTGTGATGTGGGTTGGCGTGTCCTGCGGCTTGCTGAGTATTTCCCGGGTTTTACTCTTGAGATGTGCGACTCTCTGTTCCCTTGTTCATTGGCGATGCGCTGCGCACTATGTGTGGCTGCCTCAATCTTCCTGCCGTTCTCAAGCAGTTGCTGTAGGTCCCACTGATTCTTGAGAGCGTTGCAGCGGATGTCATCATTTATTGTGCCGATAACTATTTGGTCTCGAATCATTATCTCGGCGACATTGCAATCATCGTGTGCACATTTAAAGCGACATGACTGAGATTCATGTCTTATGCGGTTGGCGAACACATCAAAACTTTCTTCCAGTCCCTGGGTGAGTTTATGAAAGTCATAGTTAGCCAGGGTGTAATTCTTTGCTGGTTCGTATCTTGCTAGCATTTTGCGCACCATATCCGAGAATTTGAGATCTGATCTTTCCGCTTCTGGTATTGTGTCTTTGTATTCTATTTGAAAAACCCGTGATGCGTACCTTCCCATGAAAGTTTTTCTCTTCTGGACATCTATCCAATGTTCTTTGTCGACCACGCTATCCGGCGGTTCTTTGGCTATTGCTTCGTATTCGAATTCAAACGAATCCACATATTCTGTGAAAGCGTCGAATACGTTGTTTCGGTGGCTTTCAGGATCGAACTTTGCTAGCGAGGATGCTGGTACTTCCATATTTATAGCAGGTTGAGAGGTTCTTTGGATATCCGCTGGTTGCACTGAACTAGGATTTTTCTTTTCTGATGGCCGTTTCTTTACCTCGTCGCCATTGTTAAGTCTGGCCTCTTGTTTGCAATTAACATGCGAGTTTATCTTGAATGCGATTTTATTACTTAGATAGATAAGCGGTGTAGAATCCTAGTTCGTGTCTGTACAATGGAAATAAGTGAATTAATAACTAAACAATGGCGAAATAAACCCTGCAAGTGAACAACGGCGTTACTGAAAAGAACAATGACTTTAACGCAAAGGACAATGCTTCACACGCGCGTGCACTCAATGAACCGTAATCGGCGGAGTGACGTCACAATTAAAATGATTGTCTGGAGACTGGCGGCACATGGATATCGGCCATATCACACATCTCCCACAAAGCTTTGCTGTTTAATGGTTATTTGTATTCTGTAATCAGCTAATAATTCTTCTTGGACACTGAAGTTATTATTAAGAGGAAAGGCTTTCCACCCATTTTAAAATAATTGTTTAATATGGTGAATGTTTGCAGTGAATCATATAAAACATGGAATCTTTAGTTCTTTCATTCGGAACGTATTTATCATTATTTATATACTAAACGCAAACTTGTTGCTTGTCTGGCAAAAACTTCCTTTGTTTTATGGTATGTAGTTGATATGCATTGGCAAATTTAGGTGGATTGCGCAAGGGGAATTCCCAACGTATCCGTTAATATATGTGTGACGGCCGTTGTGTATTTTTGGCGACTTTTATTCGTTATTTGTCTTCTTAGCGCCTAATGTGGACACAAAAAAATGTTTTTATTGAATTGAATATTTTAGGTATGTTGTATGTCCTATATCAACGTCGCCATTTACTCGGGGAGCATCCATATCAAGAAGCATATAGCCTACAGTCAATGGGAGTAAAAATAGTGGTAAATTAAAACGTGGTTGACTACATCTTGTAGTGTACAAATGATGGACTATGTTTGTCTTATTTTGGCAATTTCCGGAGATTAAACTGGGTGATTTTAGTTCAATTTGAATTTATTTGATTTGTGTTATTAAGTTTTTAAAAAATGATTAAATATTCTTTTTCCATCCGGAGATATCGTTGACAGCGCTAAAATAGTTGAAATGTGCCATTTATACATTTTCCCCAATAGTTTTAAACATACATCGGTAAGCAAGCTGTGGACATGCCAGTTAGGAATTGTGAAAGTTTTACACTGATCGGATTACCGGTTTATCGACCGGACATGCCTGTCACCAGCGTGGCACATACTAATCGGTTTGGCAGTTACGATTAAATTCCTGATTAATTTTTTTAAGGAATATATTGTTGTGGGTACGTAAATTTAATAAAAAATTAATGAAACATGTTTGTTAACAAGGCAAAACAATTTTGGGAAGAATTTCTTTAAAGCAAACTAGATTATTTTAACTTTGTATTTAATGTCCTAGTAAAAATATAAACTACGTTAAATTAACACTCACCAAGTGGGTTAACATCAACAGGGGGAGGTCCCTGATATTGGTTAATAACAATGTCACCCTGCGCATTATACTGTGTAGCACCGATCGGTTGTCCCTGCTCATCTACATAGGTGGGGTTGGATGTTGAAGGTTGGTTGCTCTGTGGAAGACTGAGGTTACCGATTGTTACGGATATTAGCTTTATGTGCACAATTTCTAAGTTTGCCTGATCAGTGTAATTATAATCTTTTCTTCCATGTCGTTTAGAACGGTTTTTTCACAAGTTAATATCAACAGTAATAGTAAAATATGTGTTTGAAATTTGATTTCTTCAAGTAAAAAGTTTCAAGTAAATACGCATATAGTTCTGTGGTTAACGGAACCTGACGTTGTATTGCAATTCGCAGTAATTTCTATACTTATGTAGTTGACGGAACGAATTTCAGAAGTAAAGTGTTCTTTATGGTATCGTAGTATTTTCCAATGCTAAATTTTCTTCATTACTTTATAGTTACTGACACGACGCCAAGTCAATAGTTTGTACGTCAATAAGTTATTGAAATACACAACGAAAACGTCCTGTCGCGTAATGCTGAAGTCTGCCTGACAAATATCAAAAATATTACGCACATATTTTTGCCGAAACAAAACTATATACTCTGTGTATAACATACACAAAATGTTATTAGGGCGCTGTGTGCATAAACACATACATAGCATACAAATTCTGTTTTAAGTCAGTCCTTTGAAAATCGCATATTATTAAAGTCAGCCCATTCAAAATCGGATACTACTAAAGTCAGACCTATCAAAATCACGTAATATTGAAATCAGCCCTGTCAAAATCGAATAATATTAAAGTCAGCCCCTTCAAAATCGCGTAATATTAAAGTTAGCCCTATCAAATAGGAATAACATTAAAGTCAGTCGTTTCAATATCGCATACTACTAAAGTCAGGCCTTTTAAAATCGCATACGGCTAAAGTCAGCATATTCAAAATCGCGTAATATTACAGTCAGCCATTTGAAAATCGTTTAATATCAAAGACAGGCGTTCAAAATCGCATAATATTAAAGTCAGCCCTTTCAAAATCGCTTAATATTTAAGTAACCACTTTCAAAATCGCATACTACTAAAGTCAGCCCTTTCAAAATCGCGTAATATTAAAGTCAGCCCTTTTAAAATGGCATACTACTAAAGTCAGCCTTTTCAAAAGCGCATACTACTAAAGTCAGCCCTTTAAAAATCACTTAATATTAAAGTAAGCCCTTTCAAAATGGCATACTACAAACGTTAGTCTTTTCAAAATCGCGTAATATTAATGTCAACCCTTTGAAAATCACATAAAATTGAAGTCAACCCTTTTAAAATCGCATACTACTAAAGTAAGACCTTTTAAAATCGCGTAATATTGAAATCAGCCCTTTCAAAATCGCATAATAATAAAGTCAGCTCTTTTACAATCGCATACTACTAAAGTCGGCCCCTTCAAAATCGCGTAATAATAAAGTCAGCATTTTCAAAATCGCGTAATATTAAAGTCAGCCCTTTCAAAATCGCGAAATATTAAAGTCAGCCCTTTCAAAATCGCGTAATATTAAAGTCAGCCCTTTCAAAATCGCATAATATTAAAGTCAGCCCGTTCAAAATCGCATACTACTAAAGTCAGCCCTTTTAAAATCGCGTAATATTACAGTCAGCACTTCGAAAATGGCGTAATATAAAAGTCAGCCCGTTCAAAATCGTATAATATTAAGGTCAGCGCTTTCAAAATCGCTTAATATTTAAGTAACCCCTTTCAAAATCGCATACTACTAAAGTCAGTCTTTTTAAAATAGCATATTACTAAAGTCAGCCCTTTTAAAATCGCGTAAAATTAAGTCAGCCCTTTGAAAATAGCATAATATTAAAGTCAGCCCTTTCAAAATCGCGTAATAATAAAAGTCACCCCTTTCAAAATCGCGCAGTATTAAAGTAAGCGCTTTAAAAATAGCGTAATATTAAAGTCAGCCCTTTAAAAATCGCATAATATTAAAGTCAGCCCTTTAAAAATCGCGTAAAATTAAGTCAGCCCTTTGAAAATCGCATAATATTAAAGTCAGCCCTTTCAAAATCGCGTAATAATAAAAGTCAGCCCTTTAAAAATCGCATAATATTAAAGTCAGCCCTTTAAAAATCGCGTAAAATTAAGTCAGCCCTTTGAAAATAGCATAATATTAAAGTCAGCCCTTTCAAAATCGCGTAATAATAAAAGTCACCCCTTTCAAAATCGCATACTACTAAAGTCAGACCTTTCAAAAATCACGTAATATTAAAGTCAGCCCTTTCAAAATGGGAATAATATTCAAATCAGCCCTTTCAAAATGGCATACTACTCAAGTCAGCCCGTTCAAAATTGCATAATATTGAAAACAGCCCTTTCAAAATCGTATACTACTAAAGTCAGCACTTTCAAAATCACATAATATTAAAGTGAGCCCTTTGAAAATCGCATAATATTAAGGCCAGCCCTTTCAAAATCGCATACTACTAAAGTCAGCATTTTCAAAATCGCGAAATATTAAAGTCAGCCGTTTCAAAATCGCGAAATATTAAAGTCAGCCCTATCAAAATCGCGTAATATTAAAGTCAGCACTTTGAAAATCGCATAATATTTAAGTCAGCCCTTTCAAAATCGCATACCGGTACTACTAAAGTCAGCCATTTCAAAATCACGTAATATTAAAGTCAGCTCTTTCAAAATCGCGTAATATTAAAGCCAGCCCTTTTAAAATCGCGTAATATTAAAGTCAGCCATTTAAAAATCGCGTAATATTAAAGTCAGCCATTTAAAAATCGCGTAATATTAAAGTCAGCCATTTCAAAATCGCATACTACCAAAGTCAGCCTATTTAAAATCGCATACTACTAAAGTCAGCCCTTTTAAAATCGCTTAACATTAAAGTCAGCCCTTTTAAAATCGCTTAACATTAAAGTCAGCCCTTTCAAAATCGCGCAGTATTAAAGTCAGCGCTTCAAAAATGCCGTAATATTAAAGTCGGCCCTTAAAAAATCGCATAATATTAAAATCAGCCTTTTCAAAATCGCCTAATATTTAAGTAACCCCTTTCAAAATCGCATAATATTAAAGTCAGCCCTTTCAAAATCGCGTAATATTAAAGTCAGCCCTTTCAAAATCGCGTAATATTAAAGTCAGCCCTTTCAAAATCGCGTAATATTAAAGTCAGCCCTTTTAAAATCGCATAATATTAAAGTCAGCCCTTTCAAAATTGCCTAATTTTTAAGTAACCCCTTTCAAAATCGCATACTACTCAAGTCAGAACTTTCAAAATCTCGTAATATTAAAGTCAGCCCTTTTAAAATGGAATAATATTAAAGTCAGCCGTTTCAAAATCGCATAATATTAAAGTCAACCATTTCAAAATCGCGTAATATTAAAGAAAGTACTTTCAAAATGGCATAATATTAACGTCAGCCCTTTCAAAATGGCATAACACTGAAGTCAGCCATTTCAAAATCGCATAATATTAAAAACAGCCCTTTCAAAATCATATACTACTAAAGTCAGTACTTTCAAATTCGCATAATATTAAAGTGAGCCCTTTGAAAATCGCATAATATTAAA
>CH001987.1:442627-483010 GCA_000149265.1 Ciona savignyi
CATTGCAAAAAAACTAAACAGGGTACCAATATCATTGTGCACTGATCAATTAATATATTGGGAAGTTTAACAAGAAAGTTTTTAAGTAAGGGTAATAACGAGAGTGAATGGCCTATATATATATATATATATATATATATATACCAAAACAAATATGGCGTTGACTGAAAATCCAACAATTTACAAAAAAAACTGGCAAGATACTACAGCAAAACAGGAAGGCGCAAAAAAAACAAAAGTTATCTAGTTTGGTGCCTCCAGTATGACTAGTCAACTCCACGGTTTTATCGGTGCCTCCTAAATTTTGAAGTTAAATAATATTCTATTATACCGGCACTGCTTTTTGTGTAATCTTACTTCACTTGAAAGTGAAACAATACAATAATTAAAATTAAATAGCCTAATATCTTACCTTCCGGGTTCACACACAGTTTCATAATGTATGCTTCTATCACTTTATTGGTCACCTCAACGGTTTTTAACTTTAATGCCTCGTCCATATTTAGGCTACAAATCCTACAATTTTATATAAAGTTGGTTAAATATTATGAGTCTTAGACCTAATTCACAAAGCAAAACAACAATACATCTATCCGAGGCTAAATTCTTAACCAAACTATGCTGCAATATTAAACAATGCATTTTTTTGCTTTTAACCAGATTTGTAGCCGTGCGGCTTCTGCGGCAAAGTAGAAATTTTTCTACTCGGCCGCAAGCGCCGCAGGACCAAGAAAATTGACCGCATATTGGCGCACAAGCCGCTCAAAAACCCAGTTGCGGCGATGTGTGCATTGACACGCGGCAGAGCCGCGCCGTAAGCACTCTGCGGCAGCCGCAGAAGGGTATGTGTGCATCCGCCTTAATGCTAATCTCTACTTGAACACCAATCCTAACCCAATCAGTCAACCATAGGGTTATTGTGCATTGGTATTGATATAATACCGGTATTAAATTTGCGGTAGCCTACCTCTAAATACTACAGGATCGCTTGGATTGCATGGATCGCTTACTATACTTCGTAATTACAAAAGCTATAATATTAATGTTAGGGTTGGGGTTAAAGTTAGTTCTGGGGTTGAGATTAGTGTTAGGGAAAGGGTGAGAATTACTTTCCATAGCAATCTAAGTGAATCAAGCGCTCCAAGCGATCCCGTAGTATTTAGAGGCACCCTTTAATTTGTGAATTTTCTGGATATAGATCAAGTAGATGCGGTTTTAAAATCATCTTTGCCAATATACACTATACAGTTTGAAAAGAAGAGAATCGGCCTAAAAAAAGAAAAAAAGATTTAAAAAAATTACGCACAACACACCAGGAGTTCCGACAAGCGACTCAGTGACGTCACAAATGTCGATCAGCTGTAGCCTCAGTTTGATGTACATTAAGTGCTTACCGTTAAATCATAGATATCTTACATATCTTGTAAGATATCTATGGTTAAATTAAACGTAAATTTGAATTATGGTAACCGCATAGTACAAATAAAAAATGGTAGCCGGCCAAGTGACCAATAATTATGAAATAATAATGTTCGCGATTTCATCCCTGCCCCTTTAAGCGATAAAAGTTCTAGAAATCATTTGAGATCGTTTAACACTTCGGTTACAAATAACAAAGAAAGAAAAGTTGCAATGAAAAAGTGATACCACACCACACAATTTATGACTCATTAACTGCACTAAGCAGGCACAGCTTAGAAATTGGGCGGCCCAAGACCGAACGCTGTGTTTGTACTTGGACACTGCGGACAAAACCATTTCTATCAGGGTAAGTTTTAATTACTCGGCCCAAGACCCAGGCATTGCGAGGCGCGTTTTGATTTACAATCAATACAATGTCACCTACTGCGAAATTGCGTGATTCATTTGTCCATTTTTGTCTCTTTTGGAGGAGGTGTCCATCTAGGATAGGATAGGATATTCATGTTTATCCCCGTGAATGGGAAAACCTATGGGGTTATCACACGGGCAATCGTCAGATCACCTCGCGCCCATCGTCGGGTTACCGGATCTATTGCAGTGTGTTGTATATGATAGACACGTTCCTTCAATTTGGTAGAACCAATTAATCCGCTGGGTTCAGGCAATGTCCGTAAAGTGCCTTGCCCAAGGACACAACCGACTAGCTAGCGACCAGTTTCGCACCTGCAACCTTTCGATTGAAAGGCGACGCTGGACCAGAATACATTTGCCAGATGTTGAACCGTACGCCATCGTTTTCTCGAATA
The DNA here is from genome assembly GCA_000149265.1 of Ciona savignyi. Taxonomy (NCBI): domain Eukaryota; kingdom Metazoa; phylum Chordata; class Ascidiacea; order Phlebobranchia; family Cionidae; genus Ciona; species Ciona savignyi. The sequence goes on from CH001987.1 coordinate 444,856, forward strand.
TGTGTCCTTTTCATTGAATAATCCTGGAGGAAAGTGATGTTGCACTTTTAATTGCAACAATTGATTTGGGGTTAAAGGCTCCAAGTCTCCAGGGTCATCGGATACAGTTGTTAGAGGTCTACTATTGATTATTGCCTCAACCTCGCACATGAGCGTTGTTAGGGTTTCGTCGTCCATTTGCGGTTCTTTGCAAACAGCTCCCAGTACTTTCCGTACTGTTCTTATTTGCCTCTCCCATATGCCACCATGATGAGAGGCCGTAGGTTGGTTGAAAACCCACCTTATTTGTTTTTGCATGAGAAAGTCATTTATTTGACTTTGATTCCATTGTTCAATTGCTTCTCTTAGCTCGTGTTCTCCACCACAAGTATGCCGCAAGTACATGTTCCCTTCCAGAATGTCCACAGTCATTGTGGATTTGCTGTATAATTAGTTGTGCAATGTGTGATTCCCTTGGAATTAAAACTGGATTTTTGGTACCATAAGGCAGCGCACTCTGATCAAGTCGTCCTCCGATTCTCAAAAGTCCATCTTTTAAAAACGGATTGAGCTTAGTTTAGTTTAGTTTATTTTTTTGCTCCTTCGTTACAATAAAGAAGAATACAACATTTGTTACAAATTAAGGAGACAGGATGAAACGGCAAAACTACAGTAGTTAAAACACGCCAGTGACTAGACACATTGAAAGTTATGGAAAAAAATGACGTGGCCGTTAAACCTTACATTAAAAAAAAAATTTCAACAAAAACAATTTAAATCAAAATTAAATAATTAAATTTGATGTTATTTAATACTTGTGTAAAGTGTGCAAGCGCGACCCAGTACTGAGGGGGGAGCCGGCTTTGGGATTAAATGGAAAAAGAAAAAAAACCTAAAATGAAATTCCACCAGTGGTTAAAAACCGTTTCAAAACACACTTTATAAAACATTAAATTATAATTGGTGCAAGAACAGTTATTGCACTACATTTATTAAACAAAGCACTTTAAGTGCAGAACATTACTGCACTAGAAAATATAAATAAACTAATTATGATAGTGATATGTATACAGTATACATAAATATTTGAAATAATACTACATTAAAGAAAAAAGATAAACAGATAAACAGCAGCAAGCTTCCGTTTTTAGTGTGTAATAAATTAATAGTAAGTCCGAAACAGTTTAATGTGAAGTCTCCACAGTAATTGGGTTGCACTGCCAAATCTCAACTTTATTGGGGCATCATCGCAGAAAATAGGATCGCAGCCGCCGGCGAAGAACAGGTGAATGAGCCGGGGAAGGTGGTAGAGCAATCGTTTCCGCCGATAGAATTACTTGACAACTGAAACAAGAATTTCTGGGCAGTATGGGTCTTAAAGACTGCTAACAGAAGTTTTAAGATAGGAAAGACAGTGAATAATAAGAGTAAATATAATAGTGCTGGTAAAGTACTAAAAAGATGTGGCATGCAGTCAAGCAATAAATAGGGGCATACTATTAGGGCCGGCAAAAAACTAAAAAGAAAACACAAACAGCACTACAAATACAAATTGCTTTCGGCATGCCATTAACAGTAAAAACCCCTGTGACTTAAATGATGAAATGATAAAAATAATACAGCATGCTGTGAGTTATACAGTGGGCTAATACAGTGATGGTGAAATAGTCAAATTGTGTTAAAGCAATTCAATCTTAATAATAGAAACAAATATAAGAAAAACAATAAATAAAGCAAAACACAGAGCTTTGTGAGAGGAGTGTGCAGTGGGAGTATAAGGGAATAAATGAAGGAGAGTAATAATAAGGAAAATGTAATGTAATAATAGGTAAATAAATATTATAGTAAAAATGACTGGCAATATAGTTAAATATTAGGGTAGTATTTAGGTAAGAAATGGGTAAATTCATGGAAGGGGATAAGGATTATTCAAGAGGTGTTGTTTAACAGCTTTAATAAATTTATGATGAGGTTGAATCTCGCGAATTTTTATTGGTAATTGATGCCAGTATTTGGGGCCAATATATTTTATGGACTGTTGGGAAATTGTTTTACTGCAGAATGGAATTTTGTTCTGCTTCTGGTCGTCATCCTAGTGGTCATGGGTTTTAACTGTATAGAATGAAGAAGGGCCGTGGGAAGCTTTTGATAATTGCACCGGTGCATTATTGATAAGATTTCGAGTTTATGCATATCATATATAGTCAGAAGTTGATGTTGCTGCATTGTTTTAACAGTGTTCTCCCGTTTGTCAAGGTTAAAAATCATTCTAATATACCTATTGCAAACACGTTGTAATTTGGCTAGGATTTGGTTGTTACCAAAACACCAGGAGGAGATGCAATATTGAATATGACTAAGAATTAGTGAGTGATATAGTGATAAAAGAGGAGAACGATTGATGAGTGGTCGGATTTTACTTACCATAATAAGATTTGTATTTATTTTTTTGGCCAAATTAAGCATATGTGGCTTCCATGATAGTCTGTTATCAATGGTTAAACCCAGAAATTTAAATGAATTGACTTGTTCAATTTGATAGTTGTTAATGATAATGGAAGATGGTAAAAGTTCGGGTTTGGTGTGGCTGGAAAAGTACATGAATTTAGTTCTGTCAATATTGAGAACCAATTTGTTGGTCGAGAGCCAAGTAGATACTCTTTCCAAATCATTATTTGCATTTTGACATATGACTGATTGGTTTGGACCTGGGGTGAAAATACTGGTGTCGTCTGCAAACATAATTGTTTCACTGTGTTTAAGGCAATTTGGTAAATCATTTATATAAATGAGAAATAGAAGTGGACCAAGTATTGACCCTTGTGGGACACCTAGAGTTACCGAGTTCATGTTTGAGGACAAAACACCATTAAAATTTACAATTTGACGACGGTTTGAAAGATAGCTGGTGAACCATCTTAAGGCAACACCACGAATTCCACAATGTGACAGTTTGTATAGTAGTATTTTATGGTCAATGGTGTCAAAGGCTTTTGAGAGGTCTAAAAAAACACCAAGGACTGATTTCTTTTTTTCCATTTGATCGGATAATAGATTAACCAATACATTGCCAGCATAACTGGTAGAATGACCTTTTCTAAATCCAAATTGGTGGTTGTGAAAAAAGTTGTTTTGTTTCAAAAAGGAATGAGTTCTGTTATACATCAATTTTTCTAGTATTTTAGAAAAGGATGGAAGTAAACTAATTGGCCTGTAGTTATTGACTGATGTATGCTTGCCTCTTTTATATATTGGAATGACTTCAGCAGATTTAAAAGCATTTACAAATTTTCCAGATTGAAGTGATAGGTTGAAAATGTGGGCTAAGGCTTGCAGAATGTTATTGGGAGTTAATTTTACAAGTTTTGAGGGAATATTGTCAATGCCACTGCTAGATTTGGACTTCATATCTTGAATTATTGCTTGGATTTCCAATGGGCTTGTGGGGAATATGTAGATGGAGGAGGAAGATTGGGGGCCCAAGTATTCTGATGGAAGTGATGTGGAATGTGGGATGTGTCTTACCAACTCGGATGCAACATTAGAGAAATGATCATTAAACTGGTTTGCTATGGTAACTGGGTCACTTGTCATTTTTCCATTTATTTCAAAGAATTTTGAAGTTAGTTGACTTTGTCTGCCTAGCAAGAGAGTTAATGGACCGCCATGTAGCTTTCATATTTTTTCTATTGGATTCAAAAAGTTTCCTGTAATGGTTTTTTTCGCACTACGTATTTCACGGTGGTAAAGATTTCTAGCAGTAACGAATTCCACTTGACATTGCATTGTTTTTTTCGTATAAACTTTTTATAAAGTTTCTGTTTTGTCTTATTTAACTGAGCAATTTTTAGAGTGTACCAATTATTTTGAGCTTTTTTACCTTCCAAATGTAAAATTGGAAAACAGTTTTCAAATTCATCATTATATTGGTTAATTAGTTTAGAATAGGCCATATATGGGTCAGATTCACAAAAGATTTCATGAAGGTCTAAGTTTTGAATGTTATTATTAAATATGGTTGTGTTCAAGTTGGTAAAAGACCGTGATGACAATTCCGGTACAATTTTTGGTTATTTCAGTGTTAATAGACATTATGACTGGGAGATGGTCTGATATACTATCAGTAATAATACCTGATTTTAATAATTGTGGGGTCAAAAGTACTCCAGATGTGGTCAATGACTGTTGCACCCGAGTCAGTAATCCGAGTTGGTTTGTTTATGACAGATTGATAGCAATAATCGTGCATTAAATTTGTAAAATTTGTTATGTTGTGTGGTTGTTATTTTCTTTCAAAAGGTCATAATTTAAGTCACCAAGTAGTATACACTGTGAGCCTCTTGATTCGATTTTTTCAAGAGTATTTGACAAATTGTGTAAGAATGAGGAATTTGATTCAGAGTCCAATTTAGGAGATCGGTAAATGACACCATAAGTTAAGGATGATTTTAATTTGGTTGAGTGCTGGGGAAATATGTCAGGAAAGATAACAAAAAGGGACTCAAAAATTCGCTCCTTCATTACAGTAAGGCAATCCATTACTTGAAAATCCAGGTCAGATCTAATATACAATCCAACCCCACCACCCCTGCTCTTTGACCGACTGTTACTGAGAAATACATAACCAGGAAGGGAAGAATAATGACCAGTTTGGTTTGCAACTATCCAAGTTTCCGTAATAGCAATTACCTCTGGTTTAAAATTGAGAGAAGAAACCAGTGCTTCCAGTTTATTAAAATTATTTGGATTTGTCAATGATCTAATATTTAGACTTAAGGTAGAAAAACCTTGGTGGTTTGTAAATAAATGTGATTTTCATTCTTCAGAGGTAATATACAGCTCCGGGCACCTAACAGAAGTCACCTCATCCCCATCATTTAGTATGTCATAATCTAAATCATTAAAAAATAAATTTAGCTTATTTGGGTCCAAATTTCTATAAGAAGAGGTGAAAGTAAATAAAAGAGAAAGTTCAGTGTCAGAAATCGTTGAGAATGGGAGACAGTGTTCAAAAGAGCAGTGATCACAAAGCCAATTTGAGATGGATGGGGCTAATTGCTTTTTAATATTATTTACTGATATATGTGAGTAATTAGAGACATCGGTTAGACATTTATAATGATAATTAGACTTACAATTGTCACACTTAATAAAATTTTGATTTATTCGGATGAGCTTGCTGCAGCTCTGACAATAACATCTATTGGGGGTTGACATAGGGTGGGTAAGGTAACTGGCCAAATGCTATGTACAAACTAATTTGCACATGGTACCAATAGGGTTGGGATATTTGTCAGTATACAATAGTATTAATACCTAGGTGGAAGAGGAATTGCAAGCAAGAAGGGCAGTAATGTCAGAATATTTATGACTCCGTTGATGGTCCACACCATTCGAAAGCCAAAGGCCTCTTTGGCTTTCTCCAAGATGCGGAGTCGTCTCGCAGTCAATGACTCCGTGATTGCCATCTTCGTTCCTTTTAGATGTCGTTTGGCAGCGAAGATTTGATTTCGAACGATTCTTTGGATGAACTTCACGATGATCGGAGTCCGTCCATTCTTCGTTGGCAGCACGTGTGCAATGTCAATCTGAGCTGGGGAGACAGGAAAGGGCAGAGGAAGCTTGTTAAAAATTGCTAATACGTAACCTAGAAATCTATGATCTTTTGGGATGTCCTGGCACCCATGTAGTACTAGGCAGTTTCTCCGTCCGTACTGCTCCAAGTCGTCTATTCGCTCATCCGTTCTTTGAAGCATGGTCCTTAGCTCTTTCATGGACGCCTCAAGACCGTTCAAGGAAGACCTCATCTTAGCAACCTCCCTCGCCGTCACCGTAGAATCTGAAATAGAAGACACAGGGGCAGTATCGGGGCTTTTATTATTAAGCTTAGCTTGTAGCGACCTCCCGTCATCTATTTTACATAATGTGTGACGTCATTACGCATTGCCTTTTTCATGTGCTTTTTGTGCTCGTCGCTTTGGGTTTGTGTAACGAGTTTCTTTTCCTAAGACGTTACTGCAAATAAAAAAGCTGCCGCTTCACTGGTGACCCCGACGTGATTTGAACACGCAACCTTCCGATCAGACTGTACACCGCTCGTGCTCGTTTCACCCACAGGCTAACGGTTTAATTGAACGATTTCACAGGCATCTTAAAAGCGCACTGATGGCTCGGCTAACAGGACCCAACTGGATAAATGTGTTGCCATGGGTTATGCTTGGGATTCATACCGTCCCAAAGGAAGATCTTCGAACAACATCGGCGGAATTAGTTTACGGCTCGCATATAAAAGTTCCTGGTGATTTTTTTTACAGCCAACCAAAACCAAGAAGCTCCACGAACTGTGATGCCAGCATTAAGAGACGCTGTTCGCCAACTTTTACCGAGCGCAATGTCACGTCATGGCACTGTCCGAACAATGGTACTGTAGCGACCTCATATGTTACATAAGATTTATGATATCCGCAGCCGACATTTGCGCTGACATTGCGTCATCACTAAACTATTATTAGTGCAGCTGTCGAATAATCTTGTCTATATAAGTTTATTTCACTTTGGCTGCAGACGGAAGGCTCCTAACGGAGAGCTTCTAGAGAGAGTCCCCTAACGCATTAAGTAACATCTTGTATGTGAAGAATACTGAGAGTTTTTACCTGAAATCTATATCGTTGCAACATCTAACAATTTACTCGTAATTGGTACTAAGTTAATCGCCTCAATTGCTCAATACAATTGATGTTATAAAACTACTGAGGCGTTTATCGAAGAACCACAGCAGATAGTCAAGTCAAAGAGTCGATTACGCAGAAAATCTCAAGTAATTAGCGCACCTCCAAGAGTCGAGATAGCGCGTAGGGAATCGCAGATCGCATCAGGTGTTGTAACCGGCTTACCTGGGGCCTACAACGAACAATCTAACAAAATAGGCAGCGACCTGCAACGGCTCCCTACATATTTGGTGACCCTGTTTCTGAGCAAATTTGGGGTGGCATTGATGATTGGAAAGCCGGAAAAAGAAGAATTTCAACTACATTGCTCTGTTTCTTAAAGTTTCGAGGTACATTTCTAATTCAACTGTAACGTCGCATTCGCCATCAAGAACAAACGTTGGACATTTCCGTTCTATTGTTCGTGGAGGTGTCAATGTCACACATCGGCTCACTGACGCGAGATTCATTTGAAGGATTCTAGATTCTACAGACGACGACCGGATCTACTACGACGTGAATTTATTTGAAACTAGAAGTTATGGATTCCAAGAAAGAGCCTCAACAAGATCAAAAAAACTCTCAAGCAAGACGTTGGGTATAGCGCATAGCGTCTTGTGTACCAGTTCTAAATCGCCATCTTTGTTGTTTATCACGGATTTGACCACTACGACCAAGTATCTTATTGATACCACCTATAAGAAACGATCGGACAAGACGAATTATCGGACGAGACTTAATTCTGATAAGGCTGATTACTTTGATACTGACTTACACAGAACTATTGCGCCAGCAGATGAACCACGGACAACTCGATTTGGATGGACAATTTTTCGACCAAGACAAATACAGCATTATGAAAGTGTTAGATCTAACTTTAAGTGTTAGATCTAACCTCTATACACTGCTTTATTCTACATCATTTCTGGATTACTTTCGCCATCGGAACTTCGCGTCAGTCTTCATACACATTTGGAGAAGTCAACCACAGGTTAACTATCTGTTAAAATTCTACAACAATGGGGTTTAAGCAATCAATCCATAGACGATATATTCTTCGAATGTCAACTGCATGTATATCTCTGTTCTCTATTTAATTAGCTGGAAGACTGTTTCCCAGTTGAAGTGCTAACAGCCAAGATGGGTGATTCCCGAGCTGCAATAACCGTTGGAAATACTGAAATTGTATGTGAGCAAATAAATGCCACATTACGCCACAGTCTCCAATATAAATCCTACTTCTCCATTCGTCCTCTCGTTAGCTTTACCGATAGTAATGGTACCTTACGAATCGGTCAAGTCATGAAAAACGATGTGGTCTATGACGGTGTAAGATTAGTTGAGCACTATACACCCGGAAGGACATTTAAATTTCGTGTAAACGATAAGTTCTACTTGTATGATAACTATACTTTAGAACATGCTGATGTCCATGTGCGGCACAAATTTTCTCTAACTCCGATTGAAGAACCTGTTCGGACGATTTGGTTTCGCTTGCGAAAAAATTCCCTTGTCGTCGATGGGATTGGAGCATTTCTGCGCAATCCTTGGTTCATAAATCAGTCGCAAGTTACAACTGAGAACCTCAATCAACTTCTGAATGAGGATGCTAACGAGACAGCAGATGCAGATTCCCATACATTCGTTGGAAAGTCTATTTGATCACTTTGCCAAACACGCACTCTTGATCGATCTTACACCTATTTAAGAACATTTTATGGTCAAAGTTGGGGACATTTTTACATCGTGTGACGCCACAAATACGTGATAATCATTTTAATAATTTTTTTTCGCACCATTTCTTGAGTTCGACAATTTTTCAGTTTATTTCCTCGTTCTCTCACATAATATCTTTCACGAAGTATGGCCATTTTTCGTTAGTTACTCTAAACTAAAATGACCATACCTCTGAGGGGGGAAGTGTATGTAGCGACCTCATATGTTACATAAGATTTATGATATCCGCAGCCGACATTTGCGCTGACATTGCGTCATCACTGAACTATTATTAGTGCAGCTGTCGGATAATCTTGTCTATATAAGTTTATTTCACTTTGGCTCCAGACGGAAGGCTCCTAACGGAGAGCTCCTAAGTGAGAGTCCTAACGCATTAAGTAATATCTTGTATGTGAATAATACAGAGAGTTTTTACCTGAAATCTATATCGTTGCAACATCTAACGATTTACTCGTAATTGGTACTAAGTTATTCGCCTCAATTGCTCAATACAATTGATGTTATAAAACTACTGAGGCGTTTATCAAAGAACCACAGCAGATAGTCAAGTCAAAGAGTCGATTACGCAGAAAATCTCAAGTAATTAGCGCACGTCCAAGAGTCGAGATAGCGCGTAGGGAATCGCAGATCGCATCAGGTGTTGTAACCGGCTTACCTGGGGCCTACAACGAACAATCTAACAAAATAGGCAGCGACCTGCAACGGCTCCCTACAGTACCAAAAACCCTGAACTCCAGTCCATACGTGTTCCTACGAATAGACAAGCACCGCCCACCTTTGACACCACCGTATGAAGGCCCATATCGTGTATTACAAAGAACTGACAAAACTTACACGATAGATATGGGGGGTCGCGAGCAGGTGGTATCCATAGACCGCCTAAAGCCTGCACACCTGGACTTGACACAACCTGTACAAGAGCACCAACCACCGCGACGAGGAAGGCAACTAAAACCTAATGACACCGAGACATCCGCACGACAAACCATGACCGAAGAACCAGTTACTCCTTGTACGAGTAGTGGTCGACATGTCCGACCTCCTGTACGTTTCAGATCGTAATTACATGTCCGCTTCTGGCGGGGTGTACTGTAGCGACCTCCCGTCATCTATTTTACATAATGTGTGACGTCATTACGCATTGCCTTTTTCATGTGCTTTTTGTGCCCGTCGCTTTGGGTTTGTGTAACGAGTTTCTTTTCCTATGACGTTACTGCAAATAAAGAAGCTGCCGCTTCAAGCTTCTATTATCTCTTGCTTGCCTTGTATGTTTTTCATTGCCTCTTTCATTGCAGCTAGTTTTCCCAACATAGTTGCTTCCATTTTTTTTCCGATTCAGGTACCGTACACAATAATATTCAAGTTAAGCCAAGTTATAAAAATCCTTACTCTAGCAGCATCAACCTTATTCAAATAGCTTGCAGAGAGAACTTGATTTGTGTACAGGTTTATTACGAGAAAGAGCTTCGATTTCTTCTAAAAAATATTTCGATTGCACATATTTTAGAATAACCTGTTGGGCTTCTTGTACTTCGTCAACATCTAGCGGCACAATTTCCCTGGTATTGAACTTGACAGGTGTCTTCAGTACACGCTTATAACGAAGAATCCAAGCAAGCACTCTTTTTGTTCAAAGCCAGCTAGAGTATTTGTTCGTAATCTTTTCCATGAAGCACATCTCTATTGAACTAGCAAAACAAGAATTTGTTATTGGCTTGACTTCTGAATCAGTTTCAGATAGCTCTTCAACAGCTTGCACTCCGTTCATGGGCATACGTAGATTGGGATTCTTGATGGGGAGTTTGATTTCATGATGACTATCATCACCATGCCTAATTGATTCATTAACTTGCTTTGAAAGCGTCTTTGTTGTACGGACGTTTCTTTCTTTACGTTTGTGACAGAGTCAACTACATTATTACACAGAGTGCACATTGCCGGTGCATCGGTCTTAGTACAAAAATTCTTAGTTATTTGTTTGTGCAGTACGTTACTCGGAGCATTGACAATCCAGCCTACAGCTGTCTTGACTGCGTAGTGACCAGAACGCGCTGTAACAACTTGGTGTGGCTGAAGAACTCTGACATTATCGTTACCTATTAGAAGACCAACTTCACCACCTGTTTAGGGGATACCAATGTTTCGGAATTCATCGAACTGATCAACATCCTCTTGCTTCGGAATTTCTTTGATTGATATAGGTAGTTGAGGATTAGAAAACAATGGGTTTAAGTCCAGACAATTGGTCTCATCAAAGTCCATTAGTTCCAGTCCTTTAATAACTTGCACCATCTTAGGTTCACATTGATTATTTATTGTTGTTGTGCAGATTTTAACTTCCGGGCCACTTACTTGCAGCCTTTTGATCAGTGAATCTGTTATGAATAAATTTGTGCTTCCGTTGTCCAGAAACGCTTGAGTGATTACGACCTTGTTGGAACCTCTAGCACGAACCTTGACTGGTACTATTGGCAACAGATTGGATGCACCTATATTCTTGAGAAACATACTGGTAGTGGATTTAACCAAACCGTTTTGAACCGTTGCTTCTTGCATAGTTGATTGGTTAGATGCGTTACGAGTGTCAGTTAAATTGTCTGGGGGGTGTAACAGAGTGGTATGTCGCTTTTCACAATCAGGTTTAGCACAAGGAATCTTACGATGACAATCTTTAACCTTGTGACCAGAGCTTAGACAACTGAAACACAACCCTTTTTCCGACACAAAATTATGTCGAGAGTCATAGTCCATACGTCTAAAATTATAACATTGGTTTAAGAAGTGAATCCCATTGCACAACTTACATGCGTTGTCGACCGGTGTAGTTGCAGTTTGCATTGCGAATGAAAAGCTCTTCTGCTTTGGCATGATTGTATTGTATTGGCACACAGTTTTGGTTTGGTTTGTGAGGTCACGATTACACATGTAGTTTGTAGCTTCTCTTGTTCTTCTGGAAATGTAGCAGGCCAGGTCTTTGATGCTTATTTCTTGTTTCTTTCCATGTAGGAGTTCAGCTGCCACATGCTCCCATCCACCCTGCCAGCTATTGGTAAGACGTTTGATTATTTTGAAAATTATGTCCATGTTATCTATTTTATGTAGGTAGTTCATGCCACTTAATGTACACATACAAGCAGTAAGTTTTGAGGAAAATTGAATTAAACTATGCTTATCGTTTAGATGAATTGGTGGACCGTTAACAAGTGGATCAAGACATGCTCTTGCAATTTGGTATTTTTGTCCGAAAGTGTCCTTCAGCAAATCCCGAGCCTTGAAGTAGCCAACATCATTAGGCATATGTTGACATCCCTTGACCAACGCCTTATCCGAACCCTTTGTATATTGCAATAAGAAAAACAATTTGCGTTTTGGTTCTTTAACGTTGTAAGATATTAGAGTATCAAATGCATCGATAAAATCTTGATAATCTGCTGAACTTCCATCAAAGACTGGGGGTTCTTGGGGAGGCAGGGAAACGTGACTAAGGTTGAGGGAAAATGAGGAATTATTTTGAGGAGAATTGATCACTGGGGTACTAATTTGATTGCTAGGCCCAGAGATAGCATTTATAAATACATTATTGGGTGAAGGACATGGGTTTAATTGTTCAGAGATTGGTGGGGGTCTATTTTGTTCGTTGATAGGTTGCTTTTCGTTCGAAATATTTAAGGCATTACCATTGTCATATTTTTGATTGACACCAACCTTTGGGTTATCGGAGAGTGAAATAGTTTGTACAGGTAGTTTAAATGAGATCTTACTAGATTCCATTGCTTGCGATTCGGCATTGGTTTGATCCAGTTCTGCTTGGAGTTCGAATTCTTGTTTCTTTTGTCTATACGCCAGTTCGTCTTCTTCTCGCTTTCTTTCGTATTACAAGCTTCTCACTTCTAGACTTTCTAATTCGTTCATTTCCTTTTGGGTTTTACATTTTGATTGCAAGATTGCTTGTTTCCTTTTTATACTCATCAAAGAGCTTGTTAATGAGCATGAGCTTACTTTGCCTCTTGAGGATTGTGTACTTCTTCTGGACATACCATCGTGCGATTGCACTTCCAATTCCAAGTTTGTTTTCCGGCTTGCCACCGACCTTGTTGTTATTTGTTAGATTTTGCACTTGAGTTGAATGAGTATTCAAAAACCAAATATAGCCGCCAGATTGTCAAACGTCTATATTATCCTGTGTACTGTCTTTGTTTGATTGGCTTAGAAATTTTCATTAACTGATACTTGACGGATTGACGAGGACGTTTTATTTTGAATCCCCTTTTATTGTTTCGTACAGTAACGTTTTCTGTAAACAATAATAAATTTGAATAGGATTGAAAAAAGGCGAATTATAATGCAAAACACTTACTGAATATTCACAGCCCTTTTTACACAATCTTTTGTTCAGTACGCAGTATGGAATTGTTTAATAACTTATTTGTTTTGCCACTGAAAAATAACATCAAATCAATTACCGAAAAAGAGTTGCTAACACCACGACCTTGTAGACTGAATGCGACTGGTTTGGTAGAAGCTGCATGGCATCGAGCAATTCCTAGGAGAGAGTTGTTCATTCTATTTGAATAAGGTGTTAAGTTTAATTGAATTAAATTTAATGAATTAAAATGATCTTAATAAAAAAATGCATAAAAATACTGGTGCTAAATTGGGCAAAGAGAAGACTGGCAAACCAAATGAGTTGTCATTTTTTGCTGAGTTAGTAGAAAAACTGGATGATCTTAAACTCGGCCAACAATCAAGTGAAGCGAAATTTCTTACCGTAATAAACGAACTTCAAGAAATAAAAGCTGTTCAAAACTTTTTGACAGCCAGATTAGAAGAAATCAAAATAGAAATTTCTGAACATGACAAACACCTAAAAAAGCTGAAAAATGAAAATGGAATTTTAAAAGAACGAATAAAAAAACTGGAAAACAAGTCTGTTGAAAACTCCAATACAATTGATGCATTAGAACAATATGAAAGACGTGAATGAATAGAGCTTCATGGGATAAGTTCACATGCTGATGAGTCAACTGATGATCTGGTAGTCGCCACTGTAAGGATAGGATAAGATATTCATGTTTATCCCCGTGAATGGGAAAACCCCAGGGGTTATCACACGGGCAATCGTCAGATCACCTCGCGCCCATCGTCGGGTTACCGGAGCTATTGCAGTGTGTTGTATGTGATGGACACGTTCCTTCAATTTGGTAGAACCCATTAATCCGCTGGGTTCAGGCAATGTCCGTAAAGTGCCTTGCCCAAGGACACAACCGACTAGCTAGCGACCAGTTTCGCACCTGCAACCTTTCGATTGAAAGGCGACGCACTTAACCGCTAGACCATCGGGCCGGAAACTTGGCTTGCCCATCAACAAGAATGACATAGTGTCTCTCATAGACTGGCTAAGCCATCACATGACCGACCACGACCACCTATCATTGCAAAATTTTTAAGTCGGAAGATACGAGACAACATATATGGTAGTCGGTCCAAACTAAGGCAAGTCAATGAAAATTTACCCACCGGCCAAGCAAGAATATATATTAATGAAAGCCTAACCAAGAGTAACAAAGACAGATTCATAAAATGTAGAACATACTGTAAAGCAAACAAAATAAGATACATCTGGACAAGAAATGGAACAACCTTTATAAAAGAAAATGATGGGAGCTCAACATTTAGTATCAAAAATGACAAAGACCTGAAACATCTGCTTAAACAACTACCACTACTAAAAACAACTTAAAAGTTTATTTAGTATTGTTTTGCTTAATGTAATTTATACTTTAAATGACTGTAAAATATTCATGTAGAATAAGTAACTTACCTTGTAAATCCAACCAGAATAGTATTGCCACTGATCAGCTTCCATACTTTTGTCTAATTTGCATGGAGGAAAGTCCACCCCTTGTTTACTACTAACTTTGGGCATAATGAGATTAAGGTGTGGAAGCTGATCAATGATTCCCTTTAACATGCCTCCTATTCCGTGTTTTGTAAAAAAAAGTGCAATTAATAAGTAATTGTATTTAGGTTTAGTTAGTATGCGGTACATTATACACTCAGTTAATATTTATTTATTCGGAGTATTATTTACAATCTTAATATTTGCTCTTCATACAGTGGTATTCATTAAATGGCCATAACAAGTAATTGTATATATGGCATATCATTGCAAATTCAGTGCACCCCATAAGATTGTTAGGTCACAAGTTATATTGTACTGTATTTGCAACAAAAAACTATTTTAATGCTTATATGTAACAGTTTATTAATCATTTAATATAAATCATTCTGAATTGTCAATGCCTACTGTTACAATTATGGTACAAGTCAAATCTGTTTTAATTATGTATATATATATAGATAGATATATTTTTTTTTTCTTCTTTTTTTTCCTTTTTTATTCAGGGAGGCGCCAAACTAGATAACTTTTGGTTTTTTTTTGGTGCCTTCCTGTTTTGCTGTAGTTTTTTGCCAATTGCCACAGTATCTTTTATTTTTTTTATTGTCAACTGTTGATTTGTAAATTGTTGGTGGTAAACGCTAGCGAAAGAAACAAAAATAAAAATTGTATTGTATTGTATTCATGCGGAACGACAAAATCTTTTTTTTGTGGCCGATTCTTCTGTTTTTAAACTACAGCGCCGGTTAGCTTATATGTTACCACTATCAGTAGCACGTCAAACTGTCAGGCAAAAGGTGGGTTCGAAACCAAAAGCTGGCTCATCGGTGGTGTGCTTGGGGTATGCACTAAGTTGACATTGCTTGAAACCAGTGGAATAATGGTACAACACTAAAAAGAGGAAAACTACACACACACTATTTGTGTGAAAACTAACTCTAACCCCAACCCTAACGCTAATTTCAACCCCAAAATTAAACTCAACTCTAACCCCAACCCTAATCTCTACCTGAACACTAATCCCAACCAGTCAACCACGGGGTCATTGTACATTGCACCGGTATCGATATAATACCGGTTCTTAATCAGTGAATAACAGTTTACTAACTGCTGCCTTTATATTCATCATATCGCATATTGTTTTCCTAGATATTCTGGATATTGACCAAGGAGGTGCGGTTTGAAATTCATCTAGGTCGCTTAACAATTTGAAAAGAAAAAAATCGACCTACAAAAAAGAAAAAAGATTTTGTCGTTCCACATGAAACACTCTCTCCTAGAAATTGCTCGATGCCATGCAGCTTCTACCGACTGGTTTAGATTTTCAAAGTTAAATTAAACGTAAATTCGAATTATGGTAACCGCAAAGTACAAATAAAAAATGGTAGCCGGCCAAGTGACCAATAATTATGAAATAATAATGTTCGCGATTTCAATCGTATATGAACGGTCGGCAATATTAGGTGGAACAGGGGGCGTCTCGCCAGGCAAACATCTAGCGGACATTGAAACACATGGATAGCAATTTATATTCAGTTGTCAAGTAATTCTATCGGCGGAAACGATTGCTCTACCACAGGGGTGGGCAACCTTTCTCGGCCTGGGTGCCAAAATCGGCTAAAATTAATGGAAAAATCCTTCCGCGTGCCAACTAACAATTCGTAAGAACATATTTCTGTTTTTGAATGTTTACTCCTACCATAATAGGAGTTGTACTATTTCCTACTATAGTAGGAGTTCTGTACTTTTGAATTGCACTATAGTGACATCAAATAGCTTCTTGTGATGTCATAAATGCCAGTTAAAAGGGGTTCAGTTGTAAAGGGTATTAGTTGTAGGGGTTCAGTTGTAAAGGGGTTCAGTTAAAAGGAGTTCAGTTGTAAAGGGGTTTAGTTGTAGGGGTTCAGTTGTAAGGGGTTCATTTGACTGGTCACCATTATTCACTTCGTCCTCTGGCACTACATCTGCGTACCCATTGTCCAACATCATTGTCATGTATTTTGTATATTTTAGGCCCTAAGTACAAGTTTAGGGAATACTCGGCGTCTCTCGCCAGTCGCTTCTTCAAACTTGATAGTCATGATCCTTGCCATTGGCAGGCTATCCGGTAAAACGGTGCTGTTGTCTTTCCATGGCAGCAGCAGCTGGTAATGGCCTTTCGCGCTAACTTCGTCACTTCCTGAGCCTGCTGTGACTCGAATTGTGAATCCGGCTGCACCCTCTTCGTTCGGCAAGCTGTCCAGCGACGGTCCTTTTAACAACCAGCCTAAGGGGGTCCGGATAGCGTAAGGCATCTCGCGTGGATTTGGTGCGAAGCGACTTTCCAGGCACCGGTGTGCCATTGCGTTGTCGTTGCCGATCAACAGCATCACTTCACCGTCGGGAATTTGTGGCAGGTCCACTCCACGAAGGTACTCATATCAGTTCAGTTTATTGGGCTGTGGAATCTTGCTCGGTGTAGCGGGAATTTCCTTAATTAGCGCAACGTCGGGCAGATCAAGCTCTTTGCCGCCAGCAAGCGGAAGAACAGACAGGACACTGCGGCCCGGACGGTTTCGGAGTGGGAGCGGCAGCAGTGGGAGACTCGGCAGTCACGTTCACGTTATAAGCCGACACTTTCGGTTTTTGTGCAGTAGTTACTACAGGATTTGTGGACTTTAGCAGTAAAAACTTGCCATACACAGAGTTAGCTTCGCAAGTCTGTTCTCTAACGAAGTTAGCAAAGTCTTTAAAAACAGCTACAGCACCTGTATTGTCTGTATACTCTATATATTTCCAGGAATGCGCAACAATTTCGAGGATGAACGGCCAATTTGTCCAGAATTCCTGCAACAAGGTCGCCCACCGTCTTGCTATTATATGAGGTTGACCATATCTTTCGAATAACTCTTGCATGGCCATTTCGTAGCTATTATGTTGGTAATTATCTACGAAGTAATGCTTAATTTCATCACATACGGGCTCTGTGGAATGTTGGAGTAGGTATACTAATTTAAGGACGTATGACTCTACTTTATCGGCAATATGTAGCTGGTATCGATTGACGGAAGGACCAGTAGTCCATCGGATCTCCATCAATTTTCGTACGTTTGGTTTTAGGTAGGAAGCGTTCACCTACCTCTTGGTGGTTTGCCTGACAGAGTGGTGAATCTCGTCGGATACGAGTCGGTGATAGCTGTGTACGTCGTTGTTGATTGCGCATTGGGGAGCGATCAGCATATCGGGACGGTCGGTTCTGATGCTGTGTTGTCACGTGTTCTCTTTCGTCGTTCACCCGGATGTCGGACGGAAACGGTGGCGAAGGACGTTCGGTGAAGGGAAGATGTGACAGAGCGCTGTCCTTAGGGCGCACAACGGGCGGGGCGTATAGGGTAGAACGTTGTGGTAGCTGCGCTGTGGTCGGTGATATCTCGTTGCGTGATTGTTCAGTGGATGTAGTCTGCTCTAGAAGCGGTGTCGTTGAGCCAGCATATTGGCGGGTTTGAACATCGTTGTGTCTGGCCTCAGGAATGGATGCTTCCTCCCATGCCCTAGCTTCAGCTTCAGCCAATTCTAGTTTTTGCCGGGATTCACGGTCGGCGAGTTCCTCTTGTAATTTTCTCTCTCTTTCAGCAAGTTTCCTTTTACATTCCTCTGTTTCAGCGAGCAGTTTTTTTTTATGTTCCTCTGTTTCAGCGAGCAGTTTTATTTTATGTTCCTCTGTTTCAGCGAGCAGCTTGCTTTCTTCTTTTCTCTCTAAGTCTTGTTGTCGCGCAAGCCTAGCAAGTTCAAGCTTAACCTTGCTATCTTTTAGCTTAAAGCTGCGCATCGAGCTTGTAGTGCTTACAACGCTTACTGACTCGTGTTTGTCACTGTGTGATGCGGTTGAATTGGGTGGTGCTGGTGTGTCTGACTGCTTGGCTTCTTCAATGTTGTCCAGCCATTGTTCTACGCGGTGTTCTGGTTGGTTATCCATGGTCGAGAGGTACGGTTACGGTGGGTTGGATCAGTTTGCTCAGTTTGAAAACGATGTTACTTTCGCGGGTGGAGTAACGGGGTTGATTTGGTTTGAAAATAACTCGTATCGAATAAAAGAACAGACAGTTTGTGTCCTCGAATTATAATTGGCGATCAGAGTTCAAACGGTTACAGATGCGGAACGGAGGGGACAGGGACGATATGGGGATGATACAGGGACGATATGGACGGAGATGTTACGCAGTGGGGATGATACGTGGATGATACGGTTTTCTGTAAATTAAAAATAAAGAGACCAAAATCAATAATTGACGGGTGTACGTATGAAATAGTAAACAATTACACTCACCAAACTTTGGCTTTGGAACCGGAACGGAAAATACACGGTATCAGATAAATTACTGTGCTGCAGACTGTACGGTGACTAAATAAAAAAGGAAGCATTTTCTAACACGCGGTCGGGTATAGATATTGTAACACAAACTCCCATTGTGACGTAATTTGGTTGTGGTGCAATTTATGATTTATCATAGACATAAATAAAACATTAATGGGTCGAGATATCTTACAATGGGAAAGTCTCTTCTCTGCGATTCTGGTAAGCACACAATTCCCAGATTGGAGCTCGAAGCTGCACTTGACGCAGTAAAATTATCGCGAACCGTGAAAAGGGAACTCGGACTGGACGATTGCCCGTGAATCTACTGGACGGACTCGACAATTGTTCTACAAAGCCTTTCCTCTGACTGCAAGAACTTTCCGGTTTTCTCTCGAAACCGCCTCTCTCAAATCGAAGCATACACAAGCGTGCACGACTGGAGACATGTTCCTACGAAACTGAACCCAGCTGATCAAGCGTCACGTGGAACGACGGCAGGGACCATGATGAAGACAGGAACGTGGCATTCCGGCCCTAAGTTTCTACACCGTCCCGCTAAAGACTGGCCTACTACGTTTTTACGGCCACAACCAACGGAGCAAATCTACCGAAGTTTTGACCTGCCAAAACCCGAATCTGTATTTCTGACAGCTACCAACTGCTCACCCACGGACAAATTCATCCGTTATTTCTCGTCCCTGCATCGATTGAAGATAAGCACGTCCTGGATTCTCCGTTTTTGTGCATACCTGAAGAACAAGGTAAAGAAGGACACCGCAAAAATTCCGACATCGCCGATTGACGCCGAGGAGCTTCGATCTGCTGAGAGCGCCCTCGTGCGGTACATACAACGTCGGGAGTTCCCCGATTGGATGCGCATGCAATCGACCCGACATCCGCCTTCTACGTCACCGATCTACAAACTGAACCCTATTCTCAATGATGGCATTCTACGCGTTGGAGGTAGATTGGACAATGTACGTCTTGACTACAAAGCACGCCACCCTGCCATTATCCCCGATAACTGCCACATTACTGACCTACTGATCTATCACTGCCACAGTGTCGATGCTGCACACTCTGGTATGAATCACACTCTAAACATTTTATTTCAGCGCTACTGGGTGCAAAATGCTAGAGTTGCAACCCGACGTATCCTGTCCCGATGCCTACTGTGCCAGCGAAGAGCTGCAAGGCCCGAAAGACAGATCATGGCTGATCTCCCGCCGTCAAGACTGCAAATTGACGAACCACCGTTCACTCATACAGGAGTGGACTTCTTCGGCCCGCTACTGACCAAGTTACGGAGAAGTGAAGTAAAACGGTATGGATGTCTGTTTACATGTATGACTACTCGCGCCATCCATCTAGAAGTCGCTACGGACTTGTCTACTGACGCGTTTATAAATGCCCTGCGACGTTTTACGGCCCGACGAGGTCCTGTCACTCACCTGTATTCCGACAATGGCACTAACTTCGTCGGCTGCGAGCGGATACTTCGAGAATGTATAGAAGAATGGAATCGCAATCAAGTCGGCGACTACCTGAGACAGAAAAATATAATCTGGAAATTTAACCCACCAGCTGCAAGCCACTTTGGTGGGGCTTGGGAACGATTGATCCGTTCCGTGAAATTTATTTTGCAGGCATTATTGCAGGGCAAGCCGCTCGATGATGACCTTCTACATACCCTGCTTGTTAAAGTGGAGGACATTGTCAATCCCCGGCCCCCTAAAACAAGTACCGCTGGAGATCGTAGAAGACCTGCCGCTGACACCGAATCACCTTCTGAAAATCAACCCTACAATTACTCCGCCACCGACAGTGACACGTAGTACAGATTGCTACGCCCGACGACGCTACCGAGTTGTCCAGTATCTCGCTGACGAGTTCTGGAAACGCTGGATCCAAGAGTACCCTCGATCAATAATCTCTCGACAGAAATGGCACGAGCAAAAGGACAATGTTGCTGAAGGAGATGTTGTAATCCTGGTGGACAATTCCGCCCCTCGAGGACAATGGCCTCTAGGCCGCGTGAACACCTTGTTTCATGACAAACATGGGATCGTTAGAAGCGTCGAAGTGAAGACTGCCGCTGGGTTAATGAAGCGGCCTATCGCAAAACTTTGCGTGATCGTGAGCGAGCGAGAGAGGAGCGCCCCATGACCTGGCACGGCGTTACGCCTTATTGTATATATTGTGTATAGTTTTTTTGTTTTTTATTCTTCGTTAAAAATGTGCCTCGAATCTTTTCTTTGTGTAAAAAAAATGAAACTGCATTGATGACGCATTTTTCCATTTTTGGCGTGGGAGGATGTAAGATATCTCGACCCATTAATGTTTTATTTATGTCTATGATAAATCATAAATTGCATCACAACCAAATTACGTCACAATGGGAGTTTGTGTTACAATATCTATACCCGACCGCGTGTTAGAAAATGCTTCCTTTTTGATTTAGTCACCGTACAGTCTGCAGCACAGTAATTTATCTGATACCGTGTATTTTCCGTTCCGGTTCCAAAGCCAAAGTTTGATGAGTGTAATTGTTTACTATTTCATACGTACACCCGTCAATTATTGATTTTGGTCTCTATATTTTTAATTTACAGAAAACCGTATCATCCACGTATCATCCCCACTGCGTAACATCTCCGTCCATATCGTCCCTGTATCATCCCCATATCGTCCCTGTCCCCTCCGTTCCGCTCTGTAACCGTTTGAACCATGATCGCCAATTATAATTCGAGGACACAAACTGTCTGTTCTTTTATTCGATACGAGTTATTTTCAAACCAAATCAACCCCGTTACTCCACCCGCGGAAGTAACACTTACATTTCATAAATTTACGACAGAGTGTGTATACATAATAAACTACTAAATGATTAGTGTCTAGTTTGTTCTTTTCCATTGTAACGTTTTGAGTATTTAGGATATTGATTTGCCTTTCCATGCAAAGTGCGCCCGATCGTTCTTAATTGGTATCGAGTGCGCCACAAGGTTAAAAAGATTAAGAACCACTAGTTTAAACGATTTACAAAGCGCTTTTGTCATTTTCTGTTCCCGTGGATAAAAATGAAATACCCTCCCCTTTGTCCGGCGCGATATATAGGCGTTGCTATGAGTATATCCTGATAGTGTCACGCATGAGTAAGTAATTTATATAAATAAAGTTTCTAACTGAAACCTTTCAAAGCCATATCTTGTATACCAGTGTGTAAGCGTGCAAGTGTGTATAATATGTCTATATATGCCCTGAAATTAAATAATCATCAATAAAATATTGCATAGAAGGAGTTCACCGAAAGACATAGGTATTCGTCAAGTTAACTGTCTTAGCTACTTTAGGATAGGCTAACATAGGATATTTATGTTTATCCCCGTGAATGGGAAACCAAGGTGGTTAACACACCGGGCAATCGTCAGATCACCTCGCGCCCATCATCGGGTTACCGGAGCTATTGCAGTGTGTTTTATACGATTCACACGCTCTTTTACAAACTAAAACTTTAAGTTAACGGAGCTATTGCAGTGTGTTGTGTATGATAGACATATTTTCGCGAGGTGATCTGACGATTGCCCGTGTGTTAAACATCTTATTCTGTTATCATACCCACCTAAAACTAAAAAAATAAACAAAAATAGGAAAGTATAAAAAGTGCGTCAAAAGTGTAAAGTGAATAAATTTGTAGAACAGTACATTTTTACATCACAAACATATAGCGTCGGACAAAAAGGGTTTTCGTGGTGGCTTACACATATATAGTATCTCGTATAAATTTTAGTTTTAATTTATGTCTAAAATATTTTATGTTTTTAACGTCGTTTTTTTTTCGTTTGAGGTCCAGACTCTCACGTGTTATTTACTCGTTACGTAATTATCACCTCGTACGGGCCTTTGTATTTTCTCTTTTTTCGACCTAATCTCCCACAGTTAGTAAAACGTTCAGATGTGAAACGTCTCGCACGTAAACTTTTCGCACCTCGTAAAATGCACTATATATTCTGGAAATTTGAATAGTATAATATAACCTACTTTAACGTACTAAGTAACTTGCTTCGCGAACATAACGGTGTATTGAATGAGACGCAGAATACAACTGAACTATATCAAGAGTTAGTAGTTAGTATAATTTGAGAATTATGCTTTACAAATTGTGGCTACTATAATAATTATTAGGCGTTTCTATGTAGTGAACTTTCCGCTGCGCGGCTCGCGAGATTTATTAAAATGGAGAATATGAAAAAGCATCAGGACAAAAAATTATTTTTTACGTACCTAACATTAATACATATATATAACCGAATATGAATTTATTAATCATAATAAAGTGGTCGACGGTATTCAAATTCTCGGAATTTTCTTGAGCTTTAAGTTTGAAACTATAACAAAAAACTGGGAAAAATCAAAAAAACCATAAACAATATATCATAAACAAACACTGTAGCAGACAATGAACAATCGCCGGCAAAGTATCCATTATAAATACGTTGCACCTAGACATATTATACTCCCCATTTTTTTTCGAAAATAAAAAACTAGATCCATTTTTAAATTTATATGGTTCCCTCAAAAATTAGACAAAAAATTTACAAACGAAAAATATTAATTTCTCCCAAAATCAGCGGAGGGTGTGCAGCTCCCGATATTGGTATAAAATTAATCTCGGCAAAATTAACCCGAATATTTGAAATAACGAAAATAAACTCTATTGCACAACCCTGACACGAATGGTTTCGATACCAATTTGGATCTTCAATAAAATCAATAAATCCCATTTTATATACAAACTCAGCACCCAATACCATTAACCCTAACAACCGCCATAGAATAATTCGAACTAACTACAATAACCTAAAAAAAGAGAATTATACTTGGCAAGACTCAAAATTACAACACATATTACAATAACTTAATGCAACAATCCTATATATCTAAAAAAATCTAACATGCATGCCATGTCGCCCCGACATCTACCAAAAGGAGTAATAAAATCGCAATGAAAATTGAACATTTGTAAGACAACATGGTCTGAATATGCAGAAACCAAAAATTTGGGTAATGAATCTAGGGGAATTCCCCTCAGACGTTAAAAACTAAAACGTTTTTTTTCTAATAAATTAGATTTTGTAGCCATGGCGCTTGAACGGCTGCTCTTTTTTTATTAAAATTCGGTAAAATGTTAAAACATTAGACACTCTGTGCCAATTAAAAAAAAAGAAAACATTTACTTAGGTTAATTTCCATAAAAACGAAGATATGTTCCTGAATTGTGATTGTGACAGGCATGCCCTATCGCACCGACATCTCCAACAAGAAGTCGACAAATCAGATTAAAACTTTAAGAATTGTTACATAACATGACTCACTTATGTAAAAACAAAAACGTATCTACTAAACCCAGGGGAATTCCCTGAAACAATGAAAAACTAAATCGGGCTGTTTTGGGAATTTAGCTTTATTTTACTACAGCGCTCAAAAAGAAGGTATAATTTAAAACATTTTTGTTTGTTGAAATGTTCGTAAACTATGGGACCCATGCGTTTATGCTTGCAGAAACAAAAACTACATACTCAATGTTTAAAATACAAAATGTGGTTAGGGACCCTGTAGCATGAATATAGGTTATACAACATGTGTTTTACAAATAGTAATGGTTAACACGTGGTTGACACTCTCTAGTTATTATAGTAGCCCCAATTTGTAAAGTCTAGATTTTAAATTCAAATACTAACTCTTGATATAGTTCAGTTGTATTCTGCGCCGCATTCAATATACCGTTATGTTCGCGAAGCAAGTTACTTAGTACGTTAAAGTAAGTTGGTTATATTATACTATTCAAATTTCTAGAATATATAGTGCATTTTACGAGGTGCGAGAAGTTTACGTGCAAGACGTTTCACATCTGCACGTTTTACTAACTGTGGGAGATTAGGTGGGAAAACTACGATGCATTACTCCGTAGATAATTACCAAAATAATAGATACGAAATGGCCATGCAAGAATTATCCGAAAGATATGGTCAACCTCATATAATAGCACGACGGTGCGAGAGCTTGTTGCAGGAATTCCCGAGGGTGCCCGCGGATGACCCCGAAGCGCTGGAGAAATTGGCCGTTCTGCTTCGAAACTGCTGCGCATCCCTGGAAAAGACAAGAGTAAAATCGACGGTAGACGATGTTGGCTTTTTATCGACGCTGGTCAACAAGCTACCATTGGAACTGAGAAAGAAATCGATATCCAAGTCGCTGAGTATACAGGACAAAACAGGTGCGATAGCTGTTCTTAAAGACTTTGCTAACTTCGTCAGAGAACAGAGTCGCGAAGCTAACTCTGTGTATGGAAAGTGTTTACTTCTAAAGTCCACAAATCCTGTGGTAACTACTACACAAAAACCAAAAGTGTCGGCATATAACGTGAACGTGACTGACGAATTTCCCACTGCTGCCGCTCCCACTCCGAAACCGTCCGGGCTGCCCTGTCTGTTCTTCCGCTTGATGGCGGCGAAGAGCTTGAACTGCCCGACGTTGCACTCATTAAGGAAATTCCCGCTACACCGAGCAAGATTCCAGAGCCAAATAAACTGAACCGATATAAGTACCTTCGTGGAGTGGACCTGCCACAAATTCCCGATGGTGAAGTGATGCTGTTGATCGGCAACGACAACGCAATGGCACACCGGTGCCTGGAAAGTCGCTTCGCACCAAATCCACGCGAGACACCTGACGCTATCCGGAACCCCTAGGCTGGCTGTTAAAAGGTTCGTCGTTGGACAGCTCTTCGTACTAAAAGGGTTTCAGCCGCATTCTCACTTCAAGCCACAGCAGGCTCAGGAAGTGACGAAGTTATAAAAGACTTACTGATCAATGACGTGGGTGATGTGTTCCCCTCCTCCGATACTGCTGCAACCGACGACGTGGAAACATTGATGTGCTGGCTTCGAAGCCACAAGGAGGCGTCGGAGTTTGGGATGAAGTACTCAAAAGAAGACGTCATGTCCTACGATATAATGACGCGCCGATTTTAAAGAGTTGAAGGCCACTACCAACTGCCGCTGCCATGGAAAGACGACAGCACCGTTTTACCGGATAGCCTGCCAATGGCAAGGAGCAGACTAAAAGTTTGAAGAAGCGACTGGCGAGAGACGCCGAGTATTCCCTAAACTTGTACTTAGGGCCTAAAGTATACAAAATACATGACGATGATGTTGGATAATGGGTAGGCAGATGTAGTACCAGAAGACGAAGTGAATACTATCAACAAAGTATGATACCTCCCGCATCACCATGTAATTAACCCAAAGAAACCAAGTAAGGTTCGTATCGTGTATGACTGTGCGGCGAAATGCGAAGGCCAATCTATAAATGAAAAGCTGATGAAGGGACCCGATTTAGTGAACCCGCTGGTAGGGGTGCTGATGAGATTCCGCAGAGTATGCTGCGTGGCTATCGTATCCGACATAGAAGCAATGTTTCATCAAGTTCTGGTTGCTCCAAAGGATCGTGACGCTCTGAGATTCTTGTGGTGGCCAGGAGGCGACCTGACCAAATCACCCGTTCCGCACCGCATGAAAGTGCACCTGTTTGGCGCCCGCTCGTCACCGTGCTGCGCAACTTTCTGCCTGCGCGAAACCGTCAGAGAATTTGGCAAGTTTTTTCATCCACGAGTGGCTGAAGTTGTAAAGAATAACTTTTATGTGGACGACTGCCTCGTAACCGCCGTTGATGATCAAGCGTTGATGGCATCCAACTGGTAAAGAATTTACGTAATCTGCTTTCAATGGGTGGCTTTAAACTGACGAAGTGGCTATCCACTAGTGTCGCTGTGATGGGATGCGTTCCAGCCGACGATCGAGCAAAGGTGATTCAAGATATTCCGCTAGGAGGAGACGTATATTAACGTGTGCTGGGAATCAATTGGTGTGTCCAAGAGTCCAAGACGACGAGTTCAGATTCGACATCACTCTCCCGACAAAACCGCTGACACGACGAGGTATGCTTTCATTTACCAATTCACTTTTCGATCCATTAGGCTTTGTTGCCCCCGTTGTGTTGGAGGCCCGACTTATTTACAGAGATCTCTGCTTGATGAAAACCGACTCGAACGAGGAGGTCACTGGCACCGAGCGATGGAAAGCTTGGTGCAACAGCCTTAATAAACTCACCCGCATTAGAATTCCTCGGTGCTTCAAACCACAAGTCCGTCATCCGACCCCCGGGGTACAGATCCATATATGTGCCGACGCATCTACCGCCGCCCGTGGTTGCGTATGCTACCTTAGAACCACATTAGAGGACGACAACACGACATGTTCGTTCGTCATGGGAAAGTCCCTTCTCTGCGATTCTGCTAAGCACACAATTCCCAGATTGGAACTCGAAGCTGCACTTGACGCCGTAAAATTATCGCGCACCGTGAAAAGGGAACTCGGACTGGACGATTGCCCGTGTATCTACTGGACGGACTCGACAATTGTTCTACAAAGCCTTTTCTCAGACTGCAAAAACTTCCCGGTCTTCTTTCGAAACCGCCTTTCTCAAATCGAAGCATACACAAGCGTGCACGACTGGAGACACGTTCCTACGAAACTGAATCCTGCAATCGGGCGTCACGTGGAACGACGGCAGGGACCATGATGAAGACAGGAACGTGGCATTCCGGCCCTAAGTTCCTACACCGTCCCGCTAAAGACTGGCCTACTACGTTTTTACGGCCACAACCAACAGAGCAAATCTACCGAAGTTTCGACCTGCCGAAACCCCAATCTGTATTTCTGACAGCAAGCAACTGCTCACCCACGGACAAATTCATCCGGTATTTGTCGTCCTTGCATCGATTGAAGATAAGCACGTCCTGGATTCTACGTTTTTGTGCTTACCTGAAGAACAAGGTAAAGAAGGACACCGCGAAAAGTTCCGACATCGCCGATTGGTGCCGAGGAGCTTCGATCTGCAGAGAGCTCGTGCTCTGCGTGCAACGTCGGAGTTCCCCGATTGGATGCGCATGCAATCGACCCGACATCCGCCTTCTACGTCACCGATCTACAAACTGAACCCGATTCTCAACGATGGCATTCTACGCGTTGGAGGTAGATTGGACAATGCACGTCTTGACTACAAAGCACGCCACCCTGCCAATATCCCCGATAACTTCCACCTTACTGACCTTACTGATCGATCACTGCCACAGTGTTGATGCTGCACACTCTGGTATGAATCACACTCTAAACATTTTATTTCAGCGCTACTGGGTGCAAAATGCTAGAGTTGCAACCCGACGCTACCGAGTTGTCCAGTATCTCGCTGACGAGTTCTGGAAACGCTGGATCCAAGAGTACCCCCGATCAATAATCTCTCGACAGAAATGGCACGGATGTTGTTCTCCTTGTAGACAATTCCGCCCCTCTAAGACAATGTCCTCTGGGCCGCGTGAACAGCTTGTGTTATGACAAACATGGGATCGTTAGAAGCGTCGAAGTGAAGACTGCCGCTGGGTTAAAGTAAGGCCTATCGCAAAACTTTGTGTGATCGTGGGCGAGCGAGAAAGAAACGCCCCATGACCTGGCTCGTCGTCGTTACGCCCTATTGTATATATTGTGTATAGATTTTTGTATTGTTAAAATGTGGCTCGAATATTTTTTTTGTGTAAAAAATTTGAAAATGCTCTGATGACGCATTTTTCCATTTTTGGCGGGGGAGGATGTAATATAACTTGACCCATTATTTATTTATTTGCGTATATGTTTTATTGGTGTCTATGGTAAATCATTAATTGCGTTATAACCGAAATACATAACAATAAGAGTTTGTGTTTATTATTAATTAAATTACGTCCAGCATTAATTACCCTTTCTTCTTTATTATATTATTGTGACACTGTGTTTTTCCTTTATTTGTTGTAAAATGGTGGTTGTTACTATTATAAAAGTATCATGCTGACCCAATAGGGAATCTTGAATCTATCTACAACCGTTCCTTATGACTCCTGGCCTCCAATTACAACTAGGGGACATAAACTGCCTGTTTTATTTAACGATGCGCGTCACTTTCAAACCATAGTAACCCGTTACACCACCCGCGAAAGTAATAGCGTCTGCACTAAAGATTTCACGCGTTTGACAGTAAAAAAAATTCAATCTTAAATTGGTTTGCGACTTTGGTACCGTATACTTCGTGGTTACACAAAAGGTAAACCCGTTACCCACTTTTTACGCAGTCGGATCTGATCGCGCTCGACCGTCGTGTGCGCCAGTGTCTGAGGGTGGCGTTTCGCTTGACCAAGCCCTCCTGTCAGGCGGTGTTTCACACCCCGCAGGACTTGGGGGGTCTGGGTGTACCGTCTCTTGTTGACGAGAGTCACATATTGACGGTCGCCCAGGGGTTCAAGATGTTGACGTCACCGGATCCACTCGTCGCAGCGATCTCCTTCGGGCGTGTGACGATCTATGCGGCCAAGTTCGGTCGGCTCGACGATGTGTGGCATCTGGCCACTAACTTATGAACAAAATGGACAACGTTTTTTTTAATCTTACAGTTAATGAAGGTTTAAACACCTGAACATTGATGTTAAAACGAATGAGCAAGTTTCTCGAAGTTTCTTATCTAGAAAAAACATAATGGAGGAGAAACCAGAGTTGGATGCTTTAAACAATGACACCAAGAAATTGTTTATGCAAGGCTGCTATTAAATGATAGATTAGTCCAGGTACAAATAAGCAATAAAGATGAAGACAATTCCCTGGTGAGAACTGATATTAAGATAATGCTTGAAACTAATTCAGCACTCAAACGTTGCATCAACAACTTGCGTTTAAAACTAAGCAAACCCAACTTTCCTGACAATCAAAGTATGGTGGAACGCATATATATTAGTCCGAGAAAGTTCAGGAATGAATCGGATGTTTTTGATATAAATAAGAATATAAGGAACGTAAAGTTCCAAGGATGGCACTGTCCATGCCGATGGGATATTATGTATATCCCATCCATGCTACTGAAAGAAAATTGTTAAAAGGTGGAAAGTTACTCATCAATGACCAGAGAGACCGGAGCACACAAACAACCTCGTAAAAGTGCTAACAAGGTACCGTCAAGAAAGAATTGCATCTACCGCTGACATCAAGGGAATGTTTCATCAAGTTCGCTTTCTTCCGTATATGATCGCAGTTCTTCCGCATATGATTGGTTGAATTCTACAGTTTGGACAAAAATGACGGAGTCTCTCATATCGCAACTATCTAAATTTCAACATAGAGGTATAGCTTCCATATTGCTAAGTATAATAGTAGCCGTCGCCCATTACTTTCCTTCCTACCGATGCCATTGCCTAATTAAACCAAACTTGTGATAAAATGGTTAAGTGCAGCTGCACAGCTGAGGTAGTTGCCGTTAAATTGAACGGATTTATACTAAGAGAGTTTGAGTAACTCATTGGCTTAACACACCACTGTACAGACTCCAACTCTGTTTTTAGTACATTTCGAACACAACTACCCGCGTTTAAACATTCGTTGTCAATGGAATAACCTTTATTCGTCATCGGTAAACCTTCTCGTTGGCATTTCGTGGACACAACCAGAAACCCAGTGTATATAGCGCCACGCGGGTCAGACCAGCAACAGGGTTATTTCACAAAGAAGTGTTTTGTTGGTGATCTGAGAATAAATGCCACCCCAGCCTAAACTGTTGGCTCAAATTCTGAAGTAAAACTCTTTCATCTTAATACAGGTTTAGCAAACGATAAACCTCTTCGGCCATTATGTTTGTTGCTGTTATACACACATGAAATTCCAGTTAGTCGCTCCTACGGGTGGTTATGTATGTTTTTAGAAATCTGTGCATGTCTGTAGAATCGAGTGTGGGTGATAACTAACAAACATGACTGTAAAATAAGATATCTGGTTTATTAGCCGCCCCATATTGGTGCCTTTATATCCAAAAATAATTCTTTTAAGAAAGGTTGATTGATATCCCTGGTGACAGCTTTTTTTTGAAAGCGGAAGGATATCGAAAATGATGTAAACTGACGTTTTGCCAATCAGCTTTGGTTAGAATGGTGAACGATTATCTGCCACTACTTCAACTCAGGCACAAGCGGTCAAATCATCAACGAAGCTTCAAGGTTGACGACCTCGTACTTGTTATGAGTCCCAATTGAAAAATTGGGACACATATTGTTGTTGTCCGTTTTTTTTTCGTTTTTTTTTCTTTTTTTTCTTTTTTTTCTTCGTCAAAGGTTTGACAGGCATGGCATGGCGCCCCGACATCTACCAGAAGGAATAATGGAATCGTAATGAAATTTAGCCATTTGTTAGACAACATGGTATAGATATGCAGAAACCAAAATTTTGGGTGATAAATTAAGGGGTATTCCCCTGGGAGGTTAAAAACCAAAACGGTATTTTTTATAAAAAAAATTTAGCTTTTTGTGTTATAGCGCTTAAACAGCTTCTCCAATTTGAATAAGATTTGATGGAATGTGAGCGCATTAGACACTGATTTAACACTTGGAAAAAATAAAAAATTTACCTAGGGAAATATCCTAAAAAATAAGATTTTGTTCTCAAGTCATGATTGTGACAGGCATGGCATGTCGCCCCGACATCTACCAAAAGGAATAATGGAATCGTAATGAAATTTA
This sequence comes from Ciona savignyi, assembly GCA_000149265.1. Taxonomy (NCBI): domain Eukaryota; kingdom Metazoa; phylum Chordata; class Ascidiacea; order Phlebobranchia; family Cionidae; genus Ciona; species Ciona savignyi. Next base: position 476,157 of record CH001987.1, read on the forward strand.
GCCATTTGTTAGACAACATGGTATAGATATGCAGAAACCAAAATGTTGAGTGATAAATCAAGGGGGATTCCCCTGGGAGGTTAAAAACCAAAACGGTATTTTTTTTGTAAAAAATGTAGCTTTTTGTGGCATAGCGCTTAAACGGCTGTTCCAATTTGAATAAGGTCTGGTAAAATTTAAGTGCATTACCAACTTATTTAAAAATTAGAAAAATATAAAAAAATATCTAGGAAAATACCCTAATAAATAAGATTTTGTTCTCAAATCATGATTGTGACAGGCATGGCATGACGCCCCGACATCTACCAGAAGGAATAATAAAATAGTAATAAACTTTGTTATTTGTTAGACAACATGGTCTAGATACGCAGGAGCAAAATTGTGGATGATAAATCTAGGGGAATTCTCCGGAGACGTTAAAATCCAAATCGGTTATTTTTCTAAAAAAATAGCTTTTCGGAAAATAACGTTTAACCGGCTGCTCTAATTTTGATCAGATTTTGTGAAATGTTAGATCGTTATCCACCCTGTGTCACTTAAAAGAAAGAAAACATTTACTTAGGGTAACTCCCTTAAAAACGAAGATATGTTCCGGACTCATGATTATGACAAGCATGCCACATTGCACTGACATCTCCAACAAGGATTCGTCAAATCGGATTAAAACTTTAAGCATTGATAGTTAACATGACCCACATATGTAAAAACATAAACTTACTTACCAAGCCCATGGGGAATTCCCCGAAGCCATGAAAAACTAAATCGAACCGTTTAAGGAATTTAGCTTCAATTCAATAAAGCACTTAAAAAAAGCTTTAATTTAAAACATTTGTGATGAAATCTTTGTAAATCTATCACGATTGTTCTTTTTTACCTACACATGGAGAAGAAGTTTGGTTTGATAACTATGGGACCCATTCGTTTATGCTAGCAGAAACAAACTACATATACTCGGTGTATAAAATACAAAATGTGGTTAGGGACCCTGTAGCATGAATATATGGCATACAACATTGGTTTTACAAATAGTGGTTCGTGGTTAAACACGTGGTTGACACTCTCTAGTTGTTGATGAAACCGCCAAACGTGGCTTTTCACCGAAACGCTTAATTAAATAACATTTTCTGGTTCTAATGACCTCGTGAGGTGACTAGATGATACATCTTCTTCGACGTTGACGCGGGGCATTCGAAAGATTGCCCTCTCAGAGGCTTTCAACGTCTTCAATGTGTACAAATATATTTTCGAAAATAACAATTTCGTTAATTTAGGGCCGAAATAAATAAAACGAGCACATAACAACACCATATTAATTAATTTTTTCATTTTCAGGGAAATTGGTACCAAAAAGTTTAGCGGCATTATTAATAATAAAGGGCACTCCAAATTTTGCACAAATCCATGAATTTACACTTTTTCCAGAACGTTTGCACTTGAGCACACTCGCAAAACACATGTAATGGGGTTTCTAGTTCGAGGTTGCAAAACGTGCAACGATCAGATATTGTTAAGCCAAACGCAAATAGGGCTTCATTTATTACAATTGCTCGAAGATTTAATTTAATTTGAAAGGATTGCAGTTTCGTTTCTGTCGTGCATGAGTAGTTCCTTGTGTAGATATCGATCCATTCTTCGCTCGATATAACCTCGCCGTTTAATTCTTTTGCCCACCGCGCTTGTTGTTTATACGGTTCTATTATATTTTCTTTGCAGCAGTACTTGTAGATCGCCTGTGTCGTTCTTCCGTGCAATAATAACATTCTGTCGCTCTGCAATCATGCTTCACTAAAAATCTGTCTTCTGGTTGACAATAAGGTTCCACCATATTGTGCTCGATTCTACACCCCCAGCACTAGAAATTGGTCGATTGTTCAACGCTGCTTCCTTCTTGCTGCATGTCAGACATTTAAATTGGAACTTTGCAGCACACATACTTATACTTTTAGCCACCGGCAGTGTAGCGTCGGGAGTTCTGTTTGTTCTGTCGCGATTTCGACATTTTTGGTCCTCGATCGTTATTTTTTCCGCATTAATTTGTCTTAACACCAAAGTGAAGCTGATTTATTTCGATATTGTCGGAGTTGAGGTGGCTGTAGGCACATATTTTATTGTTGCGTGGTCGTCCTTGCTTATCTGGTGCTGTTGTGCCGACGGCAATTTTCGCCGGAATAGAGGATAATCGAGCGCTCTTTGTTTGCATTTTGCTTGTTTGTGGCCGTGTTTTCCCGCAATACGTGCATGTAAAATCCTGCCCTTTGTACGTTACATAATGTTCAAAATCTCCTATATTAATATAGCTTGGAATGGGGTTCTTTTCAAGGTCTTCTTTTTCATTATGATCACTCTTAAACCAGTTAACTAGCCCGTCGCGTCATGATATTTTAGCGCTACCTTTTGGTTTACTTTTAGTTCTGTGTTCCGTCTCTGGTTTACGATATTTGTGTTTAAGGCCTTGCATCAGTTGTATGCGTCGCTATTTCCGCAATTATGTAGGTAGGATAATCACCCTTTATTAAAGTTTGTATGATCTTAATGTGTTACAATACCTTTATGTTTATTAGTGACTATATATAACTAAATAACCTAAGCCACGCTCGTGATATATCATATGCATAAAACAAAGATATATATATAAATTGCTATCCAGGTATTTCAATGTCCGATAGATGTTTGTCCGGCGACCCGCCCCCTGTTCCACCTAATATTGCCAACCGTTCATGTACGATCATCCCCATTCCTAAAACAGATAAAACCGACATTTATTGTCTCTTATACACGCAAACCCGTCAATTTTAAGGTCGACACATATACACCTTTGGAATAGCTTAGGGATAAACAAGGTAGTACATAGACCACCGTCAATATAAGTTGGGTTGTTATGACAATCGGTCGTTCAACTTTAAAAGAATATTTTGTCAAACCATAATTCTCTCTGTTCAAACACTACTGAAAGCGAATCGTTGCCTATCAGTTATGACGTCAACTTTAGGCTAAAAGAGAAAAAGGCGATTACGAAGGTGTTTGCGCGTTTCTGTGCTATAAATGGCAACATCTCATACATTACCTCGATTAAAAGTTGTGTAATGCAACACAAGTAGCACGAAAGGAAAAACAATTGACACTTATTTGCAACGGAGAACTTTTGCTAGGAAAATTATTTAATCAGCAGAAGCGATCTGTGGCAGACAGAGCAGGCAATCTGTGGTCCTCGCTGGTGTTTCGTGTGCAAAGTGAACAGGTAAGATCTGTTGTACTTAGCCTACCCCGTAGAATTGTGCACTTAATTGATATCTACTGTGAACGTTTGGCGTTGCTGCCCAACTACATTTTTAAAACAAATTTTATATTCATACGTAACAAGAAATAGCGCACTATCGACGAAAGTATTTTATTTTGACGTATATTGGTCACTAAAACATTTTCAACCTTAAGTTTAAGTAGTGACTTATGTACAGTAATACCATCATCCTAATAATTAAATTTTAATATTCATATTATCACTATCTACCATGCAGAAACTACTTAATCAACGGTGGAAACGATCAAACACGAAGCAGCTGTGACAAACAGGTGGTCGACGATACTTCCTGGGGTTCCTGTAAAAAAGGGGTAGATAAGACTGATAATATTATTAGTATCTTATATAATTAAAACTTGGGAACCCTTGCCTGTGAGAGAGGTAATTGTTTGCTTTTGTTGTGATTCCCTGTACAAAGTGTAAACATGAGGCTGGAGACCATTATGTGTTTAATACTCATAATAATAAAATAAAAATTCTGCAGAAAACCCGAGAAAATATCAACGAGAACGGACATCGGTGGAGACGAAACAAGTATCCCGTGTTCCTTGCTGGGATTTCGACAACACAGTGAAAGCGTGAGCGGAATCGTATTTAATAATTATTTGTTTATGTGTGTGGTCGTAGTAAGACGTTTGTCAGCAATTCTCATCCGATTGTGTAGTTGTGGGTTAAAACTAGAGCTGCAATGTTACATTTGAAAATGTATCAATAATCGCTGGTCCACGTATCGCGATAGTAAAGGTAAATAAACATGGGGAATTCCCAATATCTAATTCAAACGTCTATAACGGACTGACATGCGTTTCAGCATAGTTCGTTAATGTTGCGTTTGTAAAGTTTTTCTAGAACCTTCAATTACCCAAAACGGCATTTAACACGTTGGTTGTTGTACTTTATATTACGTAGTAAGTACAACTTAAGGTATGCTAAGTTTGTAAGTAAAAAAGTTATGTATGGTAGCATGGTTGTAATGGACTTAAAAGATATCATAAACACATTACCCCTAATAATACACAATAATAGACGTAAGACTACGGTTTATAACGATCATTACATCACAATTAAAAGTGCTGTTAAGCGTGTTTGACATATTAATGCATTTGTGGGTGCATAACCTCTATTTATACTATACAAAAAGACGCGTCGTTAGCTTAAGTTTCCCCCAAAAAACAAAGCGGTTGTGGTACAATAATCGCGATACGCGTTTATTAACATCGTAGCTGTGATATCGATGATATCGCGATTATCGATATGTCGATGCAGCCCCGGTTAAAACACATTGTGGAATAATACTCTACAGCGTGATAAGTTGCGACCAGATATATAAGCTTTCTACATTTAGGTGCTCGTCAATACGGCACGAGCCCAGATTTTGCTTTTCTGTTTCTTGTGAATTGTTCCGTTGTGTTTGTTCTAATTGTCACGTTTCCTATCTACGGTTCATATGGAGTCAATGTGACGTCATTACTTAAAATCTACCATGGTGATAATGACTTTAACCCCAATCTACCATGATGATAATGACTTTAACCCCAATCTACCATGATGATAATGACTTTAACCCCAATCTACCATAGTATTATTGACTTTAACCCCAGTGAACTATGGTGATAATGACTTTTACCCCAATGTACCATGATGATAATGACTTTAACCTCAATCTACCATAGTAATATTGACTTTAACCCCAGTGTACTATGGTGATAATGACTTTTACCCCAATGTACCATGATGATATTGACTTTAACCCCAATGTACCATGGTGATAATGACTTTAACCCCAATGTACCATGATGATAATGACTAACCACAATCTATTATATTAACCCCAATCTATCATGTAGGAATTACTAATTAAAAAAGAGAAACGCCCAGAGAAACTTAACATTTTGTCCGCGCTAAATATATTTATTCTTTACCATGGTGTGCAGAAATCTACTTAATCAACGAAAGCGTGGAAACGACGAAGACGACGCGTAGAGGCAAGCGATTCTTGCGGAAGATTCAAGCACAAAGTGTGAGAAGCTGAAATGGAACCGGAAGAAAAAGCCGTGGTAAGTTATACACCACTATTATACCAAGTCCCATATGTTGCATATACATTGGGTCGGCATACACACATGTACACAGCTTAAGCCAAATCTGCGAGGCATCAATTTTGGGCGTGTTTAAACTATTTAACGTAGCGAAATGTTTGGTTCTCTGTTCATCTGATTTGCTTTAAGGCAATAAATGCGTTATTTAACCTGCGGAATGATATTACGGGTAAACAATGGTAATAAATATTGGAACGTAGTTGTTATATTCACGTGCTAGTGCACCTATCCTACTAAATGTATACTCAATTAATAATGCTTTTGTATACACATTTGGCAATTCAACGCAATTTCGTATTAACAAAAGCAGAATGACTTGTTTAACCTGAAGCGATTTAGAATTTCTAGCTCTATGTTAGTTCTAGTATGGGTTGTTCGTTTTCGCTGTTTTTGTAACTACGAATGTTAAGCATTCTATTACTAATAATGAACATGGGAACTATGTTAATGAATTTCTATCATAACGTTGATTCAGAATCGAACAAGCCTAGGATTATTGTATTTTTAACCTTATTTCAGTCATGAAAACACTGTCGAGTAAATATGATAATACGCTGTTTGTGTGCTATTAACTTTCGTTTTTCTTAATTTACTATGATCATTAATATAATGCATTTTATGAAGCCAGTCAGCGAAGACTGGTTGCAGCCGAAATTTGTTGGGTAAAATCTTTTCACAATGGTCACGTGATGAGAGGCGGACTGTTGTTGATACACATCTTAGTATTCCACATGCAAGCTGTCGTTTAAGTGATATAGTTAGCTGGAAGGGGAATTGTTCACTAATTAAAAATATTAAGTTTTAAACCAGCACAAATAATACAATTGACACATTGTGATATAACATTACATTTGTATATTGTAAAGTGAAAATACTCATTAACATTATTGTTAACACAAATGGCTTTGAAAGTTAATAATTATGGGTCCCATTTGATAAAATGGGACACATATTGTTTTTGTCCGTTTTTTTTTTTTTTTCATGGCGCCCCGACATCTACCAAAAGGAATAATGGAATCGCAATGAAACTTGGTAATTTTTTAGACAACATGGCCTAGATATGCAGAAACTGAAATTTTGAGTAATAAATTTAGGGGAATTCCCCTTGGACGTTAAAAACCAAAACGGCCATTTTTTTCTAAAAAAATAGCTTTTTAGGCCATAGCGCTTGAATGGCTGCTCCAATTTGAATCAAATTTGGTGGAATGTTAGTGCACTAGTCACTGATTTAACACTTAAAAGAAATAAAAAAATCACCTAGGGAAATACCCTAAAAATTAAACTTATGCTGTTAAATGATAATTGTGACAGGCATGCTATGTCGCCCCGACATCTACCAGAAGGGTTAATGAAATCGCAATGAAACTCGGTGATTTGTTGGACAACATGGCCTAGATATGCTAGAAATTAAAATTTTGGGTGATAAATCTAGGGGAATTTCCCTGGGACGTTAAAAC
>CH001987.1:483110-519796 GCA_000149265.1 Ciona savignyi
AAAAATTACCCAGGGAAATACCCTAAAAATCGGATTTGTTCTCTAATTATGATTGTGACAAGCATGCCATGTTGCCCCGAAATCTAGCAAAAGGAGTAATGAAATCGCAATAAAAATTTGACATTTGTAACAGAACATAATCTAGATAAGCAGAAACCAAAATTTTGGGTAATGAATCTAGGGAAATTCCCCTGAGACGTTAAAAACCAAACATTTTTTTTCTAAAAAATTAGATTTTTTGGGCATAGCACTTGAACGGCTGCGGTAATTTTAATAAAATTCGGTAAAATGTTAAAACATTAAACACTTTGTGCGAATTAAAAAAAGAAAACATTTAATTAGGTTAATTTACATGAAAACAAAGATATGTTCCTAAATTTTGATTGTGGCAGACATGCCATATCGCAATGACATCTTCAACAAGAAGTCGACAAATCAGATTAAAACTTTAAGAATTGTTACTTAACATGACTCACTTATGTAAAAACAGAAACTTATCTACCAAACCCAGGGAAATTCCCTGAAATCATGAAAAACTAAATCGGGCCGTTTGGAAATTTAGCTTTATTTTACTACAGCGCTTGAAAACAAGCTATAATTTAAAACATTTGTGGTAAAATGTTCGTAAATTTAAAACGTTTATTCTTTATTCAACTAAAAATGTAAATTAAGTTTGGTCTGTTAACTATGGGACCCATGCGTTTATGCTTGCAGAAACAAACTAGGGCCTACATACTCAGTGTATAAAATACAAATTGTGGTTAGGGACCCTGTAGCATGAATATAGGGTATACAACATGTGTTTTACAAATAGTGGTGGTTAACACGTGGTTGACACTCTCTAGTTCGGTTTGAATTTATGTTTTACCATAATATAATGAATTGTGTAAACAAAGGCGATATTGATTTCACGACATCCAAGCTGCTAGGCAGCTTAAATTATTTTGTATTCGACAAACCAGCAGACTGTACTGTATTAGACGTTGAATTGTTTAAGATACATTTTCATCACATGCGCACAGCTTTATAGACAAATAAATGACGTATTTTAAATAACTGCTATGCGTGTCAATGCGTCATGAAGTGACGTGATAATACGTGATGAGGTGATTACGTATGAACTCAGTATGCGAATTCAAATGCAGATTACATATGGCATATTGCCACAAAGGTATACTTGACCTTAAATTTGGTCAGCAGTCCTTGTACTTTCGAAATGTTTTGTTGTATACATACCCCATGTGATATTTGCTGCACGCATGCTTGTACCGTCTTTTAAATCTATTTCGGTTAAAATTTAAAAAAAGATTTGTTATTAAAAACAAGTCTTAAGTGTAACTAAATTTCAGCTACGCATAATCGTAAACATTAGAATTACCAAAAATTCGCACAGCACCTAGCGTTAATTATTTTTACCTCGAGAGATAATAAAAGCGGGAGTGCGGCAAGTTGAGAAGCAAAGGAATAAGTGTATCAAAAGTGTACGTAAGGTGTAATATAGATATAGAAAAGTGTATAAAACATAACGCAATAAACGAGCCCCCGTGTAAGTTACACTTTCACACTATAATACATAAAATAGATACGGTATTTACAATACTTGTTATCAGTATGTGCGCTTGATAAACTAACGAATCATCAATTTGGCACATTTGGGAGGAATAGCGCGGCAAAGTGGCAACGGAACGGGTAGGGCTCTTACATTTTTAAATCACCAACGTATACTGGTAGCGTCGGACAAAATGGGTTTTAAAAATAGTAGAGGCTTATATGTATAATAATTGATTGAATTTTTATTTTTGGTAGAAACTTTAACCAAGGTGGACTATTACGCTATCAAATTATATATATTAAAAATTAATCAGATCTGTTTTTATTGTTAAACCCACTGTAGCATTTCTATTAACATATTCCAGCGTAATGGACATCATTTTGTGTTTTGTGGGATTACTTTGATTTCGTGTTTCATAAAACAGTTTATTTCATCAGCATGATTGCCTAGCCCAAGGACAAAGATACGTGTTGTATATCATAATATTTCTCGTGATGTCTTTCTTTGAAATTATTGGAACGGTTGTGTTTGTATGAACTTAACCAGAACTCGAAATTCTAATTTTAATCAAGAAAATTGAAACTTGAACGGGTTAAATATTATAAGTAAACCTGAGCCGGAAAATAATCCGTCAAACAACAGGTTCGGCTCTTTGGGTGAAAATATAAATAATCCGAACCGCCTGTTATAAATTTACACATATCGAACACTGTTGTTCAAACACGGCTTTCCTCTCGTCACTCATATTGAATAATTGAACTTTGGAGTCTGTTGTTGAAGTGTTTGTTAAACTATGGGGAGATAACGTCCTTGGTTCGATCGCGTAATTGCATGACACCATGTTTATCTGACACAAACAGTTAGCTACCAAGCCTTGCTTGGTTAAAAAGTCAATATTATATATATAGCTTACTGACTGATAAAATGGTATTGTAGTTCAACAATTATAATGTTAGTTTGTCATTTGGTTAACTTTTATTTCGTGCTTTAAGATTATTGACTATCTATAAACACCGATTTATCAGTATCAACCTTCATTAGTTCAACATGAATATTCTATATGACAATAGCTCATGCTAGTCGGTTTGGGGTTTGAGAAAGGCGCATATATATGATTCCACTGGTTTAATCGGTTGAACTAAAACTTTAGCAGTATCTATAGCGTATTCAATAAAGTGCATATCGATAACCCGGCCTTTGACGCGAGGTTATTTGACATTTGACCGTATGAAAACTTAAATCATAAACACATGAAATATAACATAAATGACCCAAAATAAAACTTACGCCAGTAACTCGTTTATTTGTTTTTGATCCTTTAAAAGCAGTAGTAAAAGGAGGGCACACTTAATATATGGCAAAACGTAAGTGGAAACCAAATGGAAAAATAAATGCACTATTATCACTCTATGAAATGCATATCCATATTTAAACCATTTTCAAGGGAATCCACAGCATTCAATTCCACCAGAACTAGAGGGCAATGTCATTTACGCTTTATATTAAAATGAATGAAATTTCACATTGAGTTAAATCGTCTGTACGTGTTAGCTAATACATTTTGACTACACCGTGGTGAATTTTAAGTAAAACGACATAAAAAGAACCGTTATCTTCAGCAGTTTGTCGATAAATGCGTTGAACCAAAACAAGCACAATTGGACACAAATCAACCCCGGAAAAAAACTTGGATATTTTAATTTCAGTTGTGTTTTTCTCATTCGTGTATTTACATCGTTAACTTTCTTACACATTGCAATTAAAAATTCCTTTCTAGTAGAAAACAAAGAATATGCAAAAAAACTATTTCTCCGCCCTAGGTAAAAATATAAATAATTGAAAACGCTTGTTATAAATTCACACATATCGCACACGACTGTTCTGACACATGTTTTTTTCACGTCACTGACGTTAAAAAGTTGAACTTTGGGGGCTGTTGATGAAGTGTTTGTTAAACTATGGAGAGCTAACGTACTTGGTACGAACACGTAATTGCACGACACCATGTTTATCTGACACAAACAGTAAGCTACCAAGCCTTTCAAGGCTAAAAATTCATATATATATATATATATATAGCTTATTGAATAAAGGATCCTGTAGTTCGACCATTATAACGTTAGTTAATCGTTTTGTTAAGTTTGATTTGGTGCTTTAATACTGGCTCTCCATAAACACCATTCATCAGTTCATCAACTTGTATATACATATCTTATAATACAGTAGCGCAAACTGGTCGGTTGTGTCGTTGGGCAAGGCGCTTACGTATGATGGTAAAGGGATTAAAGCGTTTTCAACAAATTTGAATAAAGCGAGGTTATCTGGCAATTGCACGTGTGGTAACATCAAACTGCAATTATCTAAACAGAGGTACAAATATGTTATGGGACTCACAAGAGTAGGTTTTGTGGGAGTATGGAGTATGACTTCGAGTTCAAGAGGTAAATTAACTTAAAAACGTCGGTTAACTTTATCTTATCTGCTTGTCACGGTTACTGTTCTGCTGCGCCAACTACCGGGCGTACGCTAGCCAGTGCAACCCTCGCTTCAAGATCTGCGCTGCGTTCAATCATCCCACCATCTCATGTAAGTCAAGTTACATAATTAAACCACCCTATTCTGCTAATTTTTTATGGGGATGCATAAGGTTCTCAATCCGTGCATTTCTATTGTATATATTTGTTTATATGCACATTTCAGGTTTGGTTTTGTACCTAAAACTGATTGCGTTGAAATTGACGGTGTAACTTTCCAGCTTGACTCTCATGTGAAACAGCCACATTTTCACATGAGAAATAATACTTACTATGCTATTAAATGAAATAAAACTAGATATTGTCACACACTTGCTAACCGTCATTATTTATTAACACTAATACGACTTTACGCAATTATTCCCGCATGTAGAAAAAGGTCCCGGTTTGTGTTTGGTATGATATTGGGCAACATGTTGTGATAAAAATCTATGCCTATTTTGGGTCGCACTAAAAGTCTAACTAACTGGCTCACCGGGCTAAAGTACAGATTTGAAGGGTGACTTTAATATTTGAAAGGGCTGACTTTAATATTACGCGATTTTGAAAGGGCTAACTTTAGTAGAGTTTGAAATGGCTGACTTTAATATTACGCGAGTTTGAAAGGGCTGACATTAACATTATGCAATTTTGAAAGGGCTGACTTCAATATTATGTGATTTTGAAAGGGCTAACTTTAGTAGTATGCAATTTTGAATAGGCTGACTTTAACAGTATGTGATTTTGTAAGGGCTGACTTTAGTAGTATGTGATTAGTAGTATGAAATTTTGAAAGGGCTGACTTTAATATTACGCGATTCTGAAAGAGCTGAATTTAATTTTACGCGATTTTGAAATGACTGACTTTTTAATATTACGCGATTTTCAAAGGTCGGACTTTAATATTACGCGATTTTCAAAGGTCGGACTTTAATATTACGCGATTTTGAAAGGATATTACGCGATTTTGAAATGGTATTACGCGATTTTGAAATGGCTGACATCTATAGTATTCGATTTTGATAGGGGTTGACTTTAATATTACGCGATTTTGAAAGGGCTGACTTTAATATTACGCGATTTTGAAAGGGCTGACATCAATAGTATACGATTTTGAAAGGGTTGACTTTAATATTACGCGATTTTGAAAAGGCTGACTTTAATATTACGCGATTTTAAAAAGGCTGACTTCAATATTACGCGATTTTGAAAGGGCTGACTTTAATATTACGCGATTTTGAAAAGGGCTGACTTCAATAGTATACGATTTTGAAAGGACTGACTTTAATATTACGCGATTTTGAAAGGACTGACCCGAAGGTGCCATTCCCAAAGGTACTGGGTTTGAAATAAAGGATTTTAAGATTGCATATTCGGTAGATTGTGTTCTTGTAGAACTACCGGTATTGGGGCAGCAGTAGCCATGTTCCTTTGATGTCGGGTAAATGACTTACTGTATTTTGTTTGAAAATTTATTCCGCTGTCCCTTCCCGGCGTTTGACAAAGCGATAAGAGAATTGGAAAGTTAACTTCCACCCTTCGCCAAAAGTGTCTGACTTCGCCTTCGCTCTTCCAACCTGCAGGTCAAGCGCGAAATCTTTTCTCTGGTTTTTAGTTGGAATTCGGCCTCTTGTTTAATTTGTATCGCTTCCATTTCCAGCAGATCTGCTTGGAGGCGAGCAACTCTATGCACAACTTTTAGATTTCGTTCACTAGGAGTGACGTTAGTTAACTATTTAGATGGGCGCGTTGTCAGCGGTTGGCATCTTGAAATAGTTAAACCAGTGAACCGAGCTCCAGATATCAAAGATACGATTTCACGAAGTCCAGAAATCACTAAATCAATTATACATAGATAAGGAATCAATTTAACAAAAGCCAGAAATTACTAAATCAGTGATACATAGATAAGAAATCAATTTAACAAAAGCCAGAAATTACTAAATCAGTGATACATAGATAAGAAATCAATTTAACAAAAGCCGGAAATTACTAAATCAGTGACACACAGATAAGAAATCAATTTAACAAAAGCCATAAATTACTAAATCAGTGATTCGAATCCCAGAAATGTAGAATTCAACACGGACAATGTCCTACTCTGAGTTGTTAACCCTGTGTTGACAAATCGAGCTGTTCAGCGTAACTTGACCAGTGATTGTTTTTAACACAAAATACCATGTGTGTCTAATGTCGTTTAATTCCTATAGCAACATCAACAATAGTAATGGAAAATATATCGAAACAATTTCTTGATTTACGTACAAGGCTTGATCAGCTTAATAAGTATATACAAATGCTGTCTTAAACAGAATATATACATGATAAACGTTTGCAACCTCGTTCCGAGCAGAGAAGCACAAGAAGGCATGAATTTCAACGAACTTCTAAATTGGCGGCGATGCAATGACGGTTCAAAGAGCACAAAAATGAATGCGTTTCATAGAAATGTTAGATTTGGGGCTAGACTGGGGACTTTGTTGTAAATGACCGTAACTCTCTGTCTACAGGATAACATGGGTATTCAGCTGTTACAGTATTTGATCCGGATGTTTTGTTTTATGCAATATGTAGCGGCTGCTTATTGAATTTCCTTTTTATTAGTTTTTACAAGGTAGACGAGTAGCAGTTTAGCTTTATTATTAATATTGTTTGACTCCGATAACGCAACGGTACAAGTACAATAATGCATAAGCATAACCGGCTACGTAGTTTTATAAATGGGGAGGGGCTGTAGGGTACGTTAAGCGTATTCCCGCCCTCGAGACCACCAGAGCCTAGGCTATACAGACTGTGGATTTGGAAACACAGTGCTGTATAAGCCTACACATCTCTGTCTGTCTCTCTCTGATGAAATGATGTCTTTTATATGCGATTTGGCTCCAAGGAAAAAAATGCGATGCAGAATATCTAAAAACGCACAATAGATTATTTTTGCGCTCGATACAATGGATTATCTCCGCACGTTGAATTTAGAAGATGCGTTGATCGCATCGTGAATTTAGACCGTCCTTCGTCATTTAGCGATTTCTTTTGTTCCTTGTATTTTTTTCATGGAACGATCTCGCCAACAGCCAATTATGTCGGTACGACAAATATATTTGTCTGTGCATTTTTAGTCAATATAACTTCCATAGGTTTTGCTTGTGACAGGATGTCGTTCTCTTGTAATCTCTGAAGCCCCGGGTATTGGTCAGGCGTGAATCTCCTCGGGCAAGTGGCGAGTTTGTGGCCTGGTTCGCCACAATGCTTGCAAGTATCAGTTTGTCCATGGCACTTTACAAATAAATTATATCCTGCTACATTTAAGTATCTTGGTATCGGTCTTTTTTTCCAAGCATTGCCAGCCGAATCTCAGTTGCCGAAACACGCTTCTCGACTTTGTTCCTTATGCTATATAAGTTTCCATACTGACAGTGTGTAGGCCAGTACTTCTTTTTTAACGGAAATAATATCTATCCGATCACTAACGTTGTTCTATCGGACATATACATATGGGCACAATAAACATTTTTTACACTTTTCAGCTTTTCGTATATCTTTAGAGTTTAGACAATCTTCTTTAGATTTACAGGTGACGCATATTAAATTGCCCCCTTTTCCTGGTATTGCTTCCAATCGATTTTCTTTGATAAGCATTTAATCAGAGACAATTGCCAAATACTGACTTTTGACAAGGTCTACCCAGACCTGAAACTAATGCAATGAGGGCGTTGCCCGATTTTTCAGTTGAATTGCGATTGAGCGCAGAGGCGTAAGAACGTCGGAACTCCATGACCTCCATGACGTCACTTACTTTCTTTATATATAATCTTTACCGATCCAAGTTTCGAACCCATTATGGGGGGGCTAGGCACAAGGGCCGTTTTTGTATAGTAGTCGGTATATGTATCGGTCGCTCTCACCATTCGGCCACACGACTGTACACTTAACTTTATTAAAATGTCCTGTCCTGGTAAATGCTCTATTGTGCCATCATCCGGGAGTTAGTAAATAAAAAAGCACCGAATAAAGTATACCCAGAATAAAAATAACCACAAATCATAATTCATCACTGAAAGAAACCTTTTTCTACATATCAACCCTGTTAAAATGCTTAACTTTACCAGTGATTGTTCTTTTAGAAACAATAAAAACACTCTGTGTGTTAATCGTATAATTTCCACAATACCATCAAAACAAGCATCAAAACAATTAGGCTGGATTCACACCAGAACAACGTTTTTGTCGTAAGCGTGTTTTTCGATTTTTGTTTTGATCGATTCACACCAACAAAACGTGTTTCGATACGACGGTTTTAAAGTATAACAACCTTACTTTTTCCTGACGTACTTATAGACTGATGCCAATTATAGAAAAGCAAAATACTTTTGTAGATCAGTATTACAACCTTAAATCCTTAACATCAAATCCTTGACCTTTAACATTTATTTGTATACTACATGACTTCTAAAACTGTACTAGAGGTGTCTTAGGTGATTTTAATTCTTCGTTTGCCAAGTTTTGTACCAGAACCAACCTAGGAAGTGTGGCATAGTAATTTAAAGTTATAATTTGCAGAAGTAAAATTGATATTCCACCAGACTGTTTAATTGCAAAATATCTCCATATCTGTATCAGTGTAAGATGATAAAATTGAATTACTGGAACTGGTCCAGTCATGCTGAACCCCGCAAAAATAAAAGTGTCAACCACGTGTTTAAACAGCTATATTTAAAAAAAACAATTTGTATGCTATGTGTTTATGCACACAGGGCCCCTAATCACATTTTGTGTATGTTATACACAGAGTATATAGTTTTGTTTCGGCAACACCGTGTGCGTAATATTTTTGATTTTTGTCTAGCAGACTTCAGCATTACGCGCCATGATGTTTTTGTTGCGTATTTTAATACCTTAATGACGTTCAAACTATTGATGTGGCGGCGTTGCGACGTGGCAGTAACTATAAAGTAATGAAGAAAATTTAGCAATGGAGAAATACTACGATACCATAAAGAACACTTTATCCACCTGAAATTTGTGCCGTGAACTACAGAAGTACAGAAATTACTCCGAATTGCAATACAACGTCAGGTTCTGTTAACTACAGCACTATATGCGTATTTACTTGAACTGTTTTCCCTGCTAAAGAATGACCACGTATCGCATGCGTCACATACCCAATCATGCGGTTCAATTGGTGATGCATGCAATGACGTAAAAATAAACCGACTGCCATAGTTTTGTTTATGCAAGCATAAACGCATGGGTCCCATAGTTACCAAACTAAATTTCTTCTCCATGTGCAGATCTAAAATGAATATTCGTGTTAGATTTACCAACATTTCACCCCACATTTAAAGCCCCGTGTCAAGCGCTATAGTAAAAAGAAAATAAATTCCTAAAACAGCCCGATTTAGATTTTCTGAGCTTTGATCCCCCTTGGTTAGTGCATATACGTTATCTTACGATTTTTGAAGTGTTAATTCGATTTTTACGACTCCTTGTTTGATATGTCGGGGGACATGGCATGCCTTTAATAATTATGATATGGAGACAAATTTTAAATCATTTAACCCCTGTTAAAAAAGGTAATCAGTTATATTTATCACTAATTAGAATCAAATTACAAACACACATTTTACTATTACTGTTGATATTAATTGTTGAACAAATTGTTTTAAACCACATGAAAGAAAAGATTATAATCACACTGATTCAGGCAAACATACAAATTGTGCACATAAAACTAATATCCGTAACAATCAGTAACTCAGTCTTCCACAGAGCAACCAACCTTCAACATCCAACTCCACCAATGTAGATGAGCAGGGACAACCGATCGGAGAAAGACAGTACAATGTGCAGGGTGACCTTGTCATCAAGCAATATCAGGGACCTCCCCCTGTTGATGTTAAGGCACTTGGTAAGTGGTCATTTAACGTAGATTATATTTTTACTAGGACATTAAATAAAATGTTAAAATAAACTAGTTTGCTTTAAAGAAATTCTTCCCAAAATTGTTTTGCCTTGTTAACAAACATGTTTTATTATTATTTACCCACAAGACTATATTCCTGAAAAAATATATTAATCGAGAGATAGTATCTGCCACGCTGGTGACAGGCATGTCCGGTTATTAGTTTTAGTTTAGTTTATTCATTTTTTGCCCAAGTTTTTAAAAATATTTGATCAGTGTAGAACTTTCAGAAATCCTAAATGGCATGCTAGAGCTTACTTAACCATTGATGTTTAAAACTATGTATAAATGGCCCATTTCATCTATTTTAGCAACGATATCTCCGGATGAAAAAAAAAATTTAATCAATATTTGAGTAACTTTATAAGACAAATCAGATAAATACAAATGGAATTAAAATAACCCAGTGAAATTTTCCCAAATAAAACGAACGCATGAAACTATTAATAAGACACACAACAATGTGCAGTTTAATAAAAAGAAATACTAGAGAAATAAAGGGAAACTTAATTAAACAAACCGCAAATAGGTGCATAAATCATGCCTGTCACAGCGTTGCACAGAAAATAATTTGTTCACTTCAGATTATGGAAACCCGTATTTAGCACTGTGCATCTAATATATATTAAATAATTTTAATAAGATTAAACATTAACTTCGGTTTCATATGTTGCATTAAAGTAGAGGTATAACACATATAAGTGTTTTGCATTCTTCCACTAATTAACTTTACACTTTCCATTACCTTTACTATAAGTAGATTTTCGCTTAAACATATAATTTAGTAGTTCTAAATCTTAACCTTTATATTTTTCTCTTTTAGCTAAAAAATTGAAAAATAACTTGACCGTACGGTCAAATGAAATTATCCGGCGAAACCATTTTGCCAATTCAGCTTGAACGTGAAATTACGAGAGTGAAACTTCAAATCACTGAAGTCCTTCAACAGCATATTATTTATGGGAACGACTATGACTGGAAGGAACATATGAAGCGTCGACACGTTTCATCGACACCCACCACAGATGGATCAAGGATTGCAATTAACCAACTGTTTAATAAAGCTAAAGAAACTGCAACACAAGCTGCACAACGGTCTAATACTGATGATGCTAAAGCAAAGTACATCAAACGACATGGCCACACTATAGGGTTGATTGGTCTGCCCGGCGTCGGGAAAACTACAACCAGCAAGATGGTCACCAAATCCATACTGGATAAAATGATTCTACCAGAAACAGAATATTTGTTTTACATCTCAATAAAAGATGTTATTTTTAAAAAAAAAGTAACACCTTTTCAATTTCTAACTGACAACTTGAGCAACTGGCTTCATTGTGACAAGAAAAACAAAGAGTTAATTAATATGCTGCATAATAATCCAAATGTTGTCATTGTGATGGATGGTATAGATGAAGCAGCAGCCAATTTCTCTGAAACACCAAAAAACTGTCCATTGTATAGAGAGTCAAAGCCGGAGAACATTATCAAAAGTTTGTTAAACTCTACTCTTTTGCCCAATGCTGTGAAACTTGTGACTTCTAGACCAGGTCAGTTCTATCAGATACACCAGGATTGTCGACCAACGTTCGTTCTTGAAGTGCTGGGTCTGGATCAAATTGCCATAGATGAACTCGGAACACAGATCTGTGGTGAAAGGTATCCTGAAATCAAAAAATTTCTGAAGGAACGACCTAATCTTTCGGCTTTGTGTTATGTACCTGTCAATTGCATTTTAATTATGGCTTGCCTTCTTGTTTGTTTATCTACAGGCAAAGAAATAAACTCAATGACCCAAGTCTTAATCTTCGCACTAACTCACTATATGGCTTCTGAGCATTTTAAATCCAACATGAAAAAAAAAGGAATCGCCTTGGAACTAGTGAAATTATGTCAACTTGCTTTCAACGGATTCAAAGAACAAAAACTGGTTTTTAATATAAAGGACTTTCAGAAAGTCAACATCAAGGAGGCAATGTGCAATAACTTTATGCACACTTATGTTGACAAAGCATCAGGCATGAAAATGAAAATATTAGAAGGACATAAACGAAGTTACTTTTCTCACCTCATGTGGCAGGAATTTCTCACTGCTGTTCACATGATGCTCTTCATGCCATATAAACAATTTCAACGTTACGGCTTCATATTTGAAGAATTCCAGTGGGAAGTTGTGGCAAGATTCATGTTTGGCATTTGCAACCCGACTTCCAAAGAAGATCTGGAACTCATCTTCCCAACTTCAGAGATCAAAGATTTTAAGGAAAAAGAGACAAGGATTCTGGATATAATTTCAAGACAACAAATTGATTCAAACAAAGACAACTTCAATACTTTACTTGGTAAAGTGTCAGGCTGGATGCATGAACTTGATAATAAAGAAATAATAAAACGAGTAGAACAATGCCTGCCAACTGACATAACAATGAAAGTTCCTTCGAACCCTACCCAAGCACGTGATCTTGCGTTTGCCTTCAACTGCTGTTCAGAACCTCACAACTTAACGGTGGAAGTTGATCATCGTCGTGCAACTTCTGAAACCGCAACTTTTCTTCGTTGTTTACAGGAATCAACGAACACCAGGGTAAGTTAAAGTGATAAAATAGGTCTTTAATAAAAATGAAATATATCATTTTGACCAATATGGTTTGCCTAATTTTATTGAAAGACAACAATCAATTGAAATATGTTTCAAAAATTAAAAAAATACAAGTTTTGCATGATAAAAATTGATTTTTTGAAAATTAAAAAAAAATCTATAGAGTATTTTTTTATTTCACTTATCAGCATAGCAAGCTGCAATTTTGCTGAAGACGACTCATTTATTGTGAAGTGTGGAAGTGCATTCATAGAAGTGTTAGGGTTATATTGGAATAAGCTAAAATAGGGAAGTATATGTATGTTAAAGTAACAAAAAAAAATTAACTCTGGATTTGGAAAGTCGTCTAATAGTGAAGAAAACGAATGCTGGGTAATAAAGAGGGTGAGGATTAGCCAATAGTTGTTGTTGTATTGCTTTATTAAACTACATTACGGATACTAGTTAAATATTGATGCAAGAGTGTTTGACCAATACAATGTATGTTATTAATTGTTGAGTAGTCGTTTTACTACAGTATAACATAATGCAATATATCAAGTTTTAAAAGTGGCCATTACGGTGCACAGTATTTTGTACCAAACCCTTTCCTTATTTTCCTGTGACCTAGATAAATCGGTCTAATTCGGCTCAATGACCTATGCAACCCCCCCCATACATTACGTCACATGCTTCTAGCTGGCTTGGTTGTTTCATGTATGACTTATTATTCAATTAGAGTTGAAAATATGTTCTAGAAGTAGGACCTATGCAGTTGCCTGCTTTGTAGCGCAGCTCCAGACATGTCTACCAAATCAGTTATACCTATGTATTGTACTGTGTCAGCTTATAAACGAACAAGAATAAAAGCTTCTGTAAGTTTTCGGATTGCAATAGTCGTCTTAATGTTGAGTATTGTAAGCCAGTGAATCTTCTGACAATATTTAGGGTCAAACAATATACGGAAATACCCACTTATTAAAAAAAAACCCACTATATTACAACAATCTAGTAAAGAATGTAGCAATTCCGGCCTTGTTGTTCCTATGATTATTTTTACATGATTTGTTACATCATTATTATGAGTTCCATTTAAAAAAAATGAGACACATTCGTCAAAGGTTTGACAGGCATAGCATGTCGCCCCGACATCTACCATTAGGAGGAATAACTTGGTGATTTGTTAGACAACATGATCTATATATGCAAACACTAAACTTGTGGGTAATAAATCCAGGAGGAATTCCCCTAGGACGTTAAACACCAAAACGGTATTTTTTTTCTAAAAAATTACATTTTTGGGCATAGCGCTTGAACGGTTGCTCCAATTTGAATCAGATTTGTTGGAATAGAAGTGCATTAGCTACTGATTTAACACTTAAATCTGTTTATTTAGCAACCGCCACCAAACCGACTCTCTTGCTTTAGCTCGACATTTTGCGATTCCGATGTGCCTCATGTAGACTCCCCAACACCTCGTCTCGCATAGCCGTTGGGATCACTAGTCTGCTTCCATATAGCAGAATCCTATTTTTTCCGACAGAAGATATCTGTAAGGGTAATATAACTGTAAGGGTTCTCTAAGTTTAGACCTTCGTGGCCACTTAGTTTTACAAAAAAAAATAATTTGACTGCAAACTGGATCTTTGGCCACACTTAGTTTAATTTCTTCGATTCTTCGACTTGACTCCGGTATCGCATCAACAATAGACATAACGAATGCGCCCGTCGTCCATCACACTTTCTGTAGCATTACCGGAGTTTGGCTCATCAGGTAGTGGAGATCGGGACAAGGTATCCGCTATGGTCAGTTGTTTTCCAGGTACATGCACCACGTCGTAGAGGAATCGCATCAATCTTAATCGGAACCTTAATATTCGTGGAGACAAATCGCTTAATATTTTAGACCCAAGTAGCGATACAAGCGGCTTATGATCGGTGGGCACGGTAAACTTTAATCCTAAAACGTATACTGAAAACCGTTCACACGCCCGTGTTACCGCCAAAGCTTCCTTTTCAATTTGAGCGTACCGCTGTTCTGTCAGGTTCATTGAGCGGGAAGCACATGCCACCGGTTTCCAAGTTACACCATGTTTCTGCAACTGCACTGCTCCAAAACCGTAAGATGAAGCATCTGCAGAAACTATCGTTTCACGATTACAATCGTAAAACGTTAACACACTATTTGAAGCACACATTTGTTTAACACCGTCAAATGCACGTCGCTGCCGCTCGACCCAAACCCAAACCTTACTTTTGACCAGCAGCTCTCTAAGTGATTTTAACTAGTCGGCTAGAGTGGAAGTAAATTTACCTAGTTGGTTTTACTATTTATTCCCAAGAATCGACGAAGTTCGGTGACGTTTTTGGGCTCTTGCATCTCCACAATTGATTTAATTCTGTCGGGGTCTGCTCGTATACCATTTGCATCTATGATGTGTCCGACGAATTTGACTTGATTGCATGAAAATTCACATTTAGTACCGTTAAGCATCATACCACATTTTTGAAGTTTTCTGAGAACTCGTTCTAGACGCCGATCGTGTTCTTTTTGATTTCGACAGTGAACCAGAATATCGTCCATTTTGCAAACGACCCCTTCCTCTTCACAGAGAATCTCCGCGACATTTTAGATTAAAAGTGTTCCGGTGCGCTTGATATACCAAATGGAAGCCTGTTAAAACAAAATCTTCCAAACGGTGTCGTCATAAACGTTGTAAACAATCGTGATTGATAAGTGAGCTTAACCTGCCAGAAACCAGAATTTGCATCTAGTTTAGAGAAAACTTTTCGCGCCCAATACTTCATCTACGCAAGGTAGAAGATACCGCTCCCGTTTTACGCTTTTGTTAAGGTCTGTGAAATCAACACATATGCGAATGTTGCCATCCTTCTTAGGTACAACTACCATTCCGGCGCACCAGTCTGTTGGTCGCTTTACTTGCGTTATTATATTTCCTTTCGTCATTTCTTCGAGTTCAGACTTTACTTTAGCCAACAAAGGAAAAGCTACTCGTCTCGGGTTTTTAATGTGGTATGGCGTGGTAGGCCTACATTAACTTTACTAACGTACGTTAGTAACTTTAAGGCCTTAATTGCAGGTTTTCCAAGCAATGGATATTTTCCGCCTTTTGTCACTTACAACGCTTGTGTGCTAACATGCCCGTTAATAGAAATACTACATGGCCGAATCATACCCAAAACTTCTACGATTTTGCCGTCTGGACCTACGAGACATCGGTCGCTCTTTTTCAATCGAAGTTTTGTTAATGTTTTAAAAATAGTAAAAGGTAAAATACTAACGTCTGCTCCCGTGTCGATTTTAAATAAAATTTTACGGTTTAAAATCCCAACTTCTGTCATCAACTTATCTCGAGACGTCAAGGCAAATGAAGCGCCCACATACGCATGTAGCCATTTCGTATAGTATATATTTGTTTTAATTTATGTCTAAAACATTTTGTGTTTTAACGTCGTTTTTTTTTTGCGTTTCAAGTTTTCCGACTCTCACATATTATTACCCGTTACGTAATTATCACCTTGTACGGGCCTTTGTACTTTTGCGTTTTAAATCGTTAACATAGTTTTTCAACCCAATTCCCACAGTTAGTCAAACGTGCAGATGTGAACGTCTCGCACGTAAACTTTTCGCACCTTATAAATTACCTATATATTCTGGAAATTTAAATAACCTACATAATAACCTACAATAACGTACTTGAGATAACTTGCGTTATGCTGTATAACGTACTAAGTAACTCGCTTCGAGAATAAACCGTATATTAAATGAGACGCAGAATACAACTAAAGTGAATCAAGAGTTATGAATTTTGAGTTTAAGATTAAGACTGTACAAATCGTGGTCACTATAATTATTAGTGTGCGATCTGTGGAGAATAGACATTCCGCTGCGCAGCTCGCGAGAGACCGTAAGGCAGTCGGCTAAACTAGCTAAGCCAACTACAAGCAATCAGCTTTTAAAAAGCGCGAGCCCACACGCACTACACAAAGGGTTGAAGATTTTACTTTCACCGTTATTAGCAACATCGTACTCACATGTAAAGACTTTACCTACAAATTTCGTACGACAACGTCTCGCAAAATGTCCAATTTTGGAACACTTGTAGCATTTAGTATTTAGAGCGGAACACTTATTTTGATTGAGGGGCTGTTGCCATCCGCATCTATCGCACGTTTTCTCTTTTCTTTTTCAGTTAATTCAAGCGCTGTAAATATTTCTTCTGCTTTTCCTCCCATACAATAATAAATTAAGGTGTTCACTTGTAGCACATTAGACTTCGAAACAAGCCCCGAAGCAACGCGAAATCGTTCGAAACATTTGCGCCATTGTGGCCAACTTTCTGGTTTTTCAAAAACCCTTCTCGAGTAGCTACTTAAAATTTGCCATCTTTTTATACTTCTATGAACTTTAACAATATTTAATTTACCACTTCTGACACCATGTTGTATTCTGATCGTGCCGAGTACCAACTGCACTAAACATGCAAAGAAACACGAGGTATACGCAATTAGCTGGCGCGGGGAGTAATCATTATAAATCATCGGGGGGGGGGGGGCAACGCAATAAACTAAGGGACGGTTTGCATAATACAACAAACATTCTCATCGACGTGTCTAACACAGATGGAAAATTGCTCGACCGTCAAACTATCGGTGGTCTCATCTGCTGTAAAGCTATAATATTTTGCGTTCGTTGTTCACCTTTTAAAAACAAAGTGAATAAATTTGACTTGCGCTTAGTTGAAGAAGTTCATATTGAATATTCTTGCTTAACCATTGTTACCGCTGCTAACGATTAATGCAATAGGATATGGGTTATTTACTTGCCGATCAATTTAACAATGCGCAGCAAGTTTGATTTTTTCCTCCGTGTGCCCTTAAAAAGCCAAACTCTGGCGACCGCGAAAAAGGGGGCTATCTAAAATGCCAAGAAGAGGGTTCTATTTTTATGGGTCCCAATTAAAAAATTATTATTATTACATATTGTTTTTGTCCGTTTGTTTTCTTTTTTTTCGTCAAAGGTTTGACAGGCATGGCATGTCGCCCCGACATCTACCAGAAGGAATAATGGAATCGTAATGAAACTTAGCCATTTGTTAGACAACATAGTATAGATATGCAGAAACTAATTTTTTTGGTGATAAATTAAGGGAGATTCCCCTGGGAGGTTAAAAACCAAAGGGTATTTTTTATGAAAAATTTAGCTTTTTGTGGCATAGCGCTTAAACGGCTGCTCCAATTTGAATAAGATTTGGTGGAATTTAAGTGCACTAGGCATTGACTTTACACTTGACAGAAATAAAAAGTTTACCTAGGGAAATACCCTAAAAAATAAGATTTTGTTCTCAAATCATGATAGTGACAAGCATGGCATGACGCCCCGATATCTATCAGAAGGAATAATAAAATAGTAATGAAGCTTAGTTATTTGTTAGACAAAATGGTCTAGATACGCAGGAGCAAAAATTCATTTCAATACAGCACTTAAAAAAAGTTTTAATTTAAAACATTTGCTATGAAATCTTTGTAAATCTATCACGATTGTTCTTTTTTACCTACACATGGAGAAGAAGTTTGGTTTGATAACTATGGGACCCATGAGTTTATGCTTGCAGAAACAATAACTACATACACAGTGTATAAAATACAAATTGTGGTTAGGGGACCGACCCTGTTGCATGAATATATGGCATACGACATGTGTTTTACAAATAGTGGTGGTTAAACACACGTGGTTGACACTATGTAGTTAATTTTTATTTTCGTTATGTCGTTGCCGTGAAACAGACACAACATCTTAGCCACTCCGCTTGGAGTTTAGTCTCGCGACATTCCAGATGATGTTTGCTCGCATTATGCACTTCCATGAATTGCTTTACTTTGTTCCACTTGTTGAATCTGTGGATCCAAACTTTACCCTGGTCTTCTAATGTGGCTTTAACGGCCGGACAAATTTTACCGGATTTAAACGCCTATGAACAAATTAGACATGTCGCTACCGCGTTTTTTGGACATTTTGGAAATAGATTTCACAACTGGTGGTAGGATATAAAATGTGTTTGGAATTTGGAATTTGTTTTAACGCTGTAGTATTATACGTAAGCTTTTGTTTGTATACAATGAATATCAATTATGTCACCGAACATAATTACCTGTATTAATGAACTTTCCCTTGCTTGTTTCAATATATCTATTTTATTATTGTTTATGACCTAGATGTTGTGTATTAAGTTCGGATATTCCCGAGTCCCGTAAGTAAACTGTGAATATTTGTTTCTAGGCCTATAAACGCGATGACTTTAGCCTGTCACAAACGAAGGAAAACATTTCAACGGTAGATATATGCAAATAAAACACAATACAAATTACAGCGATGATTTAATGTGAGTATTATTATTTAAATGCGCAGGGAATTTTTTTGGCGTGATTATAAAACAGACATTGCGTCGAATTTACAACGGCGGAAGTCGGCGCCCATGTCTGACGTGCACATATCTGACAACAACATATATTGAAAATTGAACCTAAATAACAAGATCGGATTGTTAGATCAGGGACCTATGCGTTTCTGATTGCAAAAACAAAATTTCAAACTCGATGTATAAAACACACCAAATGTGGTTAGGGACCCTGCTTGCATAAATACATAGCACACAAGTTGTGTTTTAAGAATAGTAGGCCTTGTGGTTGTTGACACTCTCGTATAGTTAATATTTATAATTATATTCAAATGGAACACTCAGCTAGTTTAAAACGATTACTAATTTATTATGATTATACGCAATTGCCATAAACCATAATTATGCGATAAACTAATATAAATACATAATAGCACGGTGATCACTGAATGTTACCTATGAAATAACTTACAGTTTGCAGACGCAAGCCACTGACGATTACAATCTAAGTTCTTAAGCCATTGACAGCCAGTAATCGAACTAACTACAGCAACTTTATTTACATTTAATCATTATCTTTTTATAACATGACCGCAGGTGTTGTTGCTTCCTAAGCTTGCATTTTTTCTAACGATACTACTATGCTGTCTTTTGTTATCTTAACGCTCCAAGTCTTGCCATGTTTTAGTGTATATTAAGTCGTGCCTACATGTAGTACATTAATCAGTATCTGCTTGTTTGGTCATGGTTGCAAGTAATTGTTGTGTAGCCTATTAATCGGTTCACGCTCATAATATTTTAAAACTGTCGGTTAATTTTTTAAGAACCGTACCTCGCTATGGCAAGTATTCGTAGAATGTAGAAAACCACGTTTAAAAAGCTAAAGTCCGGGATGTTGCATAGACATCGTATAATAGGTAATCGGTCTTTTACATTCACACTACAGCAACAGCAATCATAAATAAAACACGACCCTTTGTAAAGTTGTCGGATTACGAAGTCATATTGGGCTATTTGCTATGGTTTGTTAGGACAGTACCAAATATGGCTGGTAAGTATTAGTCATCACAAATGCCCATAATGAACAATAGTTTTGTAGCGAAATCAAATTTCCGACTCTGGTTATAAGCTCAATCAACGCTTAATCATTTATAAACCTACAAAGTACCCACCATTTTGTTATTACTAAGACAGTTTTAAAATGCCAGTATACTATTTGCAATATATGTAGCGTTTTGATAGGTTTGTTTGGGTCTTCTGTTGCTACCTGTACTAATTTGTTACTCTCGCAATCCAGACTCCATCACGGAAGGTTCTTTTATTGTTGACCAAATGCAGATACAATGAAACACGCATTCATGATTAATTCATTTAATGGGGCACGACTTAATAAACACTGAACTCGGCTTCTCTGCATGTTTTTACTGCCGGAGCCATGGTTCTAAACTGTTTTGATATTAATTCATGTTTGAAAACAAAGAGGCATGGCCTTATATGAAAATTGGAAACTAAGGAAGTATTTGAACCAGTGGTCGCTTTAAAGAAGTTTAACGACCATGTGAAGGGGAAGTCACATGGAACCAAAAATAACTGATAAAGATAACACGCGGTACATATTAAATAAGGAAAAAAACACGGATTTGCTACATAGATGTTTCTTTAAAAAAATTAGGATGGCAAGTTTTTCACACTGCTATTCTGTTTATTTCTTATCTATTTACCGTAAATCTTCGAGTATAGTCCGCATTTTTTCCGGAAATTTTAAGGTCAAAATCCCTAGTGCGTACTACATGAGGTTAAAAAAAACATATTTTCTTAAGCGTCAACCCAATCGCTAAATCCGATCGCGGACATCGCCATATTGAATGGTGGAACGATATTGCATCATTTACGATTGCATTATGGAAGGTTCTCGATAATACGATTAATTCTATTTTTACCTTTTTCTCCCATTCGAGTTGTTTATGCTGACATACTTACGAACGAACAAATGGACCAGATATTTAATGCTAAAAGTGACATTGAATTTGTAGGATTTGAATAAATCTTTGAATAAATGTCTTTGTTTGAAAAAATCTTTTACTCTTTCTTTTGTAACTCTTTTTTCTATTTTAATTTACATTTATCATAAGGTGGCACCTGCTTCGATAACAGCATGGTTTCACGGTGTCTCCTTGTTAAACTTTAGTCTAATTTATTTTTGTATTATTACTATTTTGTTGCTGTGCGTTTATCAAATAAAATATGTTTGATTGATTGATTGTACCATTCGGTTATACTTTTCATTTAAGAGTGTTAGTTACCAAAACAGATGAATGGGAATTTTTTTATCTGGCAAGGTTTAAACCGTTTATGGGGTCACCCGTAAGACCGCTATTGTATAATTTGGTTAAGTTCCAGGATACCCTGCTGTAATGACTATCGCCAGCCAATCACCATACAGTTTCAACACGGGCTACTATATTAATAAAATGTACAAAGATATCAAATCATGTTTTTCACCTAATATTTCAGCTGCTAAATTGTTATTGTTTCAAATGAATATTCAGATTGGTTTGATTGAAATAGTATTAGAATATATATAAATAATTTAATCCACAGGCCATATTAATTGTGGAGTTTTAAAATTCCTGTTCCACACAGAACAAACTTGAAGTGAAACGCGATACGAGGTTGGATGACCAGGCAGCACAATGTGTGGCTGGGTGTGTTGAAAACATATCGGAACTGGATTTGTACTGGAACGAACTTTCACCAGAAGGTCAACGTATGTTGCAAGAAGCAATACAACAACTCCCTTCTCCCCAGGTAAGCCTCAGTTTCATGTGATGTTGTGTATGATTGATGTGTTATCAATCAATTAAGTTATACTGATTTAAGCTATTTAAGTAATCATGATAGAAATTCTATTTTTTATTTGTTTAATAAATATACTGCAAATTTTATATTCAAAATAATTAAAAATGCATTATACAACTTTTTTAATTGCACACAAAAAATTAAACAAAAGTATTAATTGTAGATTTTATTGCATATGTGCAAAGTCATCTAAGGGAAAATGCATTATTTAACTTTGTTGTAATATATATTTATTAAGAAACACGAAATCATGAATTTTAAAACTCAATTTTGCGATGAAAAGAAAACTTATAATTAAATTTTTTGTTTTACTTGATCAGTTAATAAATAGTAACCATCAAATGAAAGTACCAAAATGGGAGCCAACTGTTATGGTTGGAACCAGGTTACTACATACAATAGCTCATATACAAGAGTGGAGGTTATAACCAGACAGGTTCTCGGTTCGATCTTCACCCTGACCACTTTCTGCGTGGTTGTCTGTAAAATGGACTGAGTTGTTTATAATGAACTTTATTGCCATATTAGATATTACTACATTTATGCCCTGCCCACTTATTTCAATTACTGACAAGTCCATACCACAATATTACCCTGCCCCAATCACTAGATATCCTCATCACTACTGCAAGATCCCCACACTCCCTTTTAAAGCTTGTTATTCTGATGCGGTTAAGTTTAAAATACGTCACACCAAGTTGTGTGCCGTTTCCGAAACAAATTTTAAAAAAAATTCTAAAGTTTTTATTTTTTTGATGAACTCACAATCCATTTGTCCACGTCATATCATTTCTTATAATTTAATGCAGTAGTTCATCAGTTGACAAAACTTATTTTTACAAATTTGCTTAACTATTTTTGGTTTGATGACATCATTACAGTATTATTACGTCACTTAGGTTTACCAATCCCAATTTTTTTTATAAAAATTGTTAGAGAATAATGTGGCCATTATCAGTAAAGATATTCAAATCCCCAAAAACGTGGTATAACGAAAAAATCTTGGTATTACGAAAAAAATCGTTTGTTTTTTGAAAAAGTTTTACATGAAAATTAAACTTAAAGAGCTATTAACTCCAGGAAAAGTTTACTTTAAAACTTTAAAGACAAAGGTATGTTGCTGTTTAAAAATGTTGCTGTTTTAAAAGATATATCATGTAGCTTTTCAACAAAACCAAACTTTAGCAGTTTCAATAAGGAATTTGGAAGATATTTTATTTTGAATGATTACATGTCAAAATACCTAAATTATCTCGTTTTTAAGCTACTCAGACGAGATTCCATTCATTGTCTCGACCCTAGTCCAGGTCGGACTGTCACACGCCTCTGGCACAATTCCATCCTGCATAAGAAAGAACACCAAATTAATAACATCACCCTGCCGGCAAGACACAACCTGGTCAATCCCAATCCTAGCAGCCCCCATCACATAGTGGGGAAGGATACTCATATTTATCCCTGGAGTGTGGGAAATAGGGAGTTATAACTAGAGACACCAACCACCCACAGCCATGTTAGCAAGCTATTACATTGTGTATGTGACATATGCATTTGTGTGGTGTACGATGGTGCAGCTGATCAACTAGTTAGGTTCATTTTCATATCCACGATGAAAATACGCAACAGAGACAGAGAGTTTTATAAAAAAAATTAAAACTGAAAAAGACGTCAAAACTACATTCTTTAAAACATGTTTATGATCACATTAATTAAATAAAGTGCGTAGAGTCAAAAAGGTGGCTGTCAAACCTAAGATGTATTTTAATAACTTGAAAAAATGTTTAAAATAACAACACATAGGCCCAAAAGAAACTTCAATATTCATATAAAACAATAAATAAAAAGAAGATAGGACTACATAATATTTAATACCTCAAAGAAGATAATGATAAATAAATGTTGGAACTAAATTACATTTTTATAACGTTACGCTGCCCTTGGGTATAAACCACAAGATTAAAGGTACCACTCCTTTGCTACATAGACTCTCGGGGATTTGATTGACAGCTCAACCAAATCAAGTATAAACCTACGAAGTAGCCACCATTTTCTTATTACTAGGACATTTTAAAATGCCGGTGTACCATTCGGTTATATTTTTCTTTAATCTGGCAAGGTTCTCACCCATTATGGGCTCGTGACTAAGACCGTTCTTGTATAATTTGGTTAAGTTCCAGGATACCCTTCTGTAACAACTATCATCAGCGAATCACCATTCAGTTCCAACATGGGCTACTATATTAATAAAATGTACAAAGATATCAAATCATGTTTTGCCCCCAATATTCCAGCTGCTAAGTTGTTATACCTTGTTATATTTCAAATGAATATTCAAGTTGGTTTGATTAATATAGGATTATGAAATATATAAATAATTTAAACCACAGGATATATTTATTGTGGAGTTTTAACATTCCTGTTCCACACAGATCAAACTTACAGTAAGAAGCTATGGGAGGTTGGATGACCAGGCAGCACAATGTCTGGCTGGGTGTGTTGAAAACATATCGGAACTGGATTTGTACTGGAACGAACTTTCACCAGAAGGTCAACGTATGTTGCAAGAAGCAATACAACAACTCCCTTCTCCCCAGGTAAGCCTCAGTTTCATGTGATGTTGTGTATGATTGATGTGTTATCAATCAATTAAGTTATACTGATTTAAGCTATTTAAGTAATCATGATAGAAATTCTATTTTTTTTTTTTTTTAATAAATATACTGCAAATTTTATATTCAAAATAATTAAAAATGCATTATACAACTTTTTTAATTACACACAAAAAATTAAACAAAAGTATTAATTGTAGATTTTATTGCATATGTGCAAAGTCATCTAAGGGAAAATGCATTATTTAACTTTGTTGTAATATATATTTATTAAGAAACACGAAATCATGAATTTTAAAACTCAATTTTGCGATGAAAAGAAAACTTATAATTAAATATTTTGTTCCACTTGATCAGTTAATAAATAGTGACCATCAAATGAAAGTACCAAAATGGGAGCCAACTGTTATGGTTGGAACCAGGTTACTTCATACAATAGCTCATATACAAGAGTGGAGGTTAGAACCAGACAGGTTCTCGGTTCGATCTTCACCCTGACCACTTTCTGCGTGGTTGTCTGTAAAATGGACTGAGTTGTTTATAATGAACTTTATTGCCATATTAGATATTACTACATTTATGCCCTGCCCACTTATTTCAATTACTGACAAGTCCATACCACAATATTACCCTGCCCCAATCACTAGATATCCTCATCACTACTGCAAGATCCCCACACTCCCTTTTAAAGCTTGTTATTCTGATGCGGTTAAGTTTAAAATACTTCACACCAAGTTGAGTGCCGTTTCCGAAACAAATTTTAAAAAAAATTCTAAAGTTTTTATTTTTTTGATGAACTCACAATCCATTTGTCCACGTCATATCATTTCTTATAATTTAATGCAGTAGTTCATCAGTTGACAAAACTTATTTTTACAAATTTGCTTAACTATTTTTGGTTTGATGACATCATTACAATATT
The DNA here is from genome assembly GCA_000149265.1 of Ciona savignyi. Taxonomy (NCBI): domain Eukaryota; kingdom Metazoa; phylum Chordata; class Ascidiacea; order Phlebobranchia; family Cionidae; genus Ciona; species Ciona savignyi. The sequence continues at coordinate 508,525 of CH001987.1, forward strand.
ATTACGTCACTTAGGTTTACAAATCCCAATTTTTTATATAAAATTGTTAGAGAATAATGTGGCCATTATCAGTAAAGATATTCAAATCCCCAAAAACGTGGTATAACGAAAAAATCTTGGTATTACGAAAAAAATCGTTTGTTTTTTGAAAAAGTTTTACCTGAAATTTAAACTTAAAGAGCCATTACCTCCAGGAAAAGTTTACTTAAAACATTTAATACAAAGGTATGTTGCTGTTTAAAAATTGTTGCTGTTTTAAAAGATATATTATGTAGCTTTCCAACAAGACCAAACTTTAGCAGTTTCAATAAGGAATTTGGAAGATATTTTATTTTGAATGATCACATGTCAAAATACCCAAATTATCTCGTTTTTAAGCTACTCAGTCCAGATTCCATTCATTGTCCCGATCCTAGTCCAGGTCAGACTATCACACGCCTCTGGCACCATTCCATCCTGCAGAAGAAAGAACACCAAATTAATAACATCACCCTGCCGACAAGACACAACATGGTCAATCCCAATCTTAGCAGCCCCCATCACATAGTGGTGAAGGATACTTATGTTTATCCCTGGAGTTTGGGAAATGTAGGAAGTTATAACTAGAGACACCAACCACCCACAGCTATGTTAGCAAGCTATTACATTGTGTATGTGGCATATGCATTTGTGTGGTGTACGATGGTGCAATTGATCAACTAGGTGGGTTTATTTTTATTTACACGATAAAAACACGCAACAGAGACAGGGACTTTTACAAAAATTTAAAACTGAAAAACACGGCAAAACTACATTCTTTAAAACATTTCTATTATCATATTAATTAAATAAAGTGCGTATAGTCAAAGAGGTGGCCGTCAAACCTAAGATGTATTTTAATAAACTCAAAAAATGTTTAAAATAACAACACATAGGCCCAAAAGAAACTTTAATATTCATATAAAACAATAAATAAAAAGAAGATAGGACTACATAATATTTATTACTTTAAAGAAGATAATGATAAATAAATGTGCGAATTAAATTACATTTTTAAAATGTTACGCTGTCTTTGATTATAAAAAAACAAGATTAAAGGTACTACTCTTTTGCTACATAGACTCTCGGGGATTTGATTGACAGCTCAACCAAATCAAGCATAAACCTACAAAGTAGCCACCATTTTTTCATAAACCTACAAAGTAGCCACCCATTTTCCATTCGGTTATATTTTTGTTTAATCTGGCAAGGTTCTCACCCATTATGGGGTCGTCCCTAAGACCTTTCTTGTAGAATTTGGTTAAGTTCCAGGATACCCTGCTGTAACAACTATCACCATGAAATCACCATACAGTTCCAACATGGTCTACTATATTAATAAAATGTACAATGATATTAAATCATGTTTTGCCCCAATATTCCAGCTGCCAAGTTGTTATACCTTGTTATTTTTCCAATAAATATTCAAGTTGGTTTGATTGATATATGATTAGAATATATATAAATAATTTAATCCACAGGCCATATTCAGTGTGCAGTTTTAAAATTCCTGTTCCACACAGATCAAACTTACAGTGGAAAGCCATGGGAGGTTGGATGACCACACAGCACAATGTCTGGCTGGATGTGTTGGCAAAATATCGGAACTGGATTTGGAATGGAACGAACTTTCACCAGAAGGTCAACTTATGTTGCAAGAAGCAATACAACAACTCCCTTCTCCCCAGGTAAGCTTTAGTTTCATGTGATGTTGTGTATGATTAATGCCACATGTCCCATACCACTACTCCACAATATTACCCTGCCCCAACCAATAAATATCTCCATCACTACTACTTACACCCACTGCCAAAGCTTAATATTTTATTGCGGTTGATTTTAAAATACGACACTGTAGCAGCGTACTGCAATTTGTTCTTTGTGCGGGCGACTTTGTAATGACCTATCTACAATAATACAACACACAAAAAGACGGGAACAAGACAAAGGCATTATTAACGCTTCGCTGAACACGTCGCCACATAACCCCCCTCCAGAAGCGGTCATAATGAGCATCAGCACTACTTCAAACTATGCGAACAACACAGTAAAATAAAATAAGGTTAAACATGAAAACATCTTGCGAGCAACATAGTTAATCAATAAAACGATAGGGCGTTTAACGAAACGCCCCAAACGGGTACACATAGCCGCCGACTCGCGTTGGGTCGTATTTTGCGGTGGAAAATTATCATTGTTTGCTTTGCGTGGTCTTCCTCGTCGTGGCGGTTGTGCCACTGTGACCGGTTCTGTTATGTCCAGGTATGCTGGTTTCACACGATCTATGCTGACCACCTTATGACGGTCTCCTATCTCCAGACTAAAAGTCTTGTGGTTGTGGCTGATGACACGGTACGGACCGTTGTACGGTGGCGTCAAAGGTGGACGGTGTTTTGTCGTTTCGTAAGAAAACGTACAGACATGTGTCCAAAACTGGTGGTACTCTTGTGGGAACTAGACCATGGCGTGACATAGGTGTTGGTAGTAGTCGACCAACCGTCTCTTTTACTGCTGGTATTATTTGAGAAGGTGGCGCTTGGCTGACACCAAAAAAATCCCCGGGAACTACTAAATTCGCTCCGTATACTAATTTAGCTGAAGAAGCTTTCAAGTCTTCTTTAGGGGCGGTGCGGATGCCCAGCAGGACCCAGGGAAGTTCGTCCACCCAGTTTGGTCCTGTAAGCCGTGCCATGAGAGCACTCTTCATGTGACGATGAAATCGTTCAACAAGCCCGTTCCCTTGTGCGTGAAATGAGGTCGTGTGATGGAGTTGAATGCCAAGCAACCTGGTAAAAGTCGACCACAGTGCTGAGGTAAATTGTGGACCTCGGTCCAATGAAATGTTGGACGGTACCCCGAAACGAGAAATCCAGTTAAAGGCAAAAGCCCTGGCACACTTGGTTGTAGTCGCGTCTGTCATCGGAATAGCTTCCGGCCATCTTGTAAAACGGTCGACCATTGTAAGCAAATATATATTGCCTTATGAGGGTGCCAAGGGGCCAACGATATCAATGTTTACGTGGCTAAAACGTGATTGGCACAATGGGTATTGCTCAAGCGGAGCGCGCACATGCTGGTGGATTTTGGCTTTCTGGCAGCTAACACATTGTTTTGCCCACAAAACGACCTGTCGATGTAAACCGTGCCACACAAATTTAGAAGAAATGAGCTTACGTGTTGCCCGGATAGACGGGTGTGACAGATTGTGAAAAATATCGAATATTTTCTTCTGCCAGGACTTCGGGATCACAGGACGTGGCGTTCCTGTCGATACATCGCAGAGAATCGTAGTTCCAGACGAATCAAGTTGGATGTCCTAAGTTTCAGTTTCGTGACCGCTGTGCGATAGGCTTGGACCTCCGGGTCCAGCTGGGCAGCCGCGAGCGATGTGTAATCCATGTCAAGCTGCAATTGCGTGGCATTAATCGAAATGCGAGAGAGGGCGTCAGCAGCTTGATTGCGTTTGCCATCGATGTGACGTACGTCCGTTGTGTACTCTGAGATGGCAGCTAATTGACGTTGTTGTCTCGCTGACCATGGACTTAATGTATTGAAAAAGGCAAATGTAAGTGGTTTGTGGTCGGTGTAAGCCGTGAAACTGCTACCTTCGAGAAAATAGTGAAAGTGTCGTATCGCTAGGAGCAAGGCGAGTAATTTCCTGTCAAACGCACTGTATTTAAGTTCCGGGGGACGTAAGCGTTTGCTAAAAAACGCCAGGGGTCGCCATGCGCCGTCAATGAATTGTTGCAGAACAGCGCCGATGGCGTGCTGCGAGGCATCGGTGGTTAGACCAGTGGGTGCCTGATGCAATGGATGGTGCAGGAGCGTGGCGTTCGCTAAAGCGGTTTTCGCCTCTTCGAAAACTGAAACCAATGCCTCGTTCCAAACCAGTTTTGTAGGTTTTCCAGACAATGACTCGTAAATAGGAGACATGATACGTGCTGCACAAGGTATAAAACGGTGGTAGAAATTAATCATACCTGCGAATTGTTGAAGCTCTTTGATCGTCGTTGGGCGGGGAAACAACTGAACGGCTGCCACTTTCTCTGGCAGCGGTCGAGCACCTTGTTGGTTCACGCGGTGTCCCAGAAAATCAATTTGTGAGACTCCGAATTGACACTTGCCTACATTAACAAACAGATCGTGGTCCGCAAGATGCTGAAAAAGTTGTCGTAAATGGTCTAGGTGTTCGGAGGTTGACTTGCTTGCTACCAGAATATCGTCAAGGTAAACATAAATACAAAATCTAACGATTGGCAGACGGTGTCCATCAGGCGCTGAAATGTCTGTGCCGCGTTTTTTAATCCGAAAGGCATTCGTACAAATTCATAACACCCGAAGGGCGTAATGACATTGGTCTTCGGAATATCCTCTGGCGCAATGGGAACCTGGTGGTATCCCCGAATCAAATCAATTTTAGAGAAAATGCAAGACCCAGCCAAACGGGCCGAAAAATCTTGAATGTGGGGAATGGCATAGCGATCCAGTTGCGTGGCTGCATTAAGCCGCCTGTAGTCTCCGCATGGTCTCCACTCACCGGAAGATTTAGGAACCATGTGTAGTGGCGATGCCCATGGACTGGACGACCTTCGAATGATTCCCATATTTAACATGTTACGGAACTCGTCCTTGGCCACGGCGAGCTTCTCGGGATGCAGTTGCCGAGCACGTAATTGTACAGGCGGACCGCTGGTTATAATATGGTGCTCAACTCCATGCTTGGGTAATGTCGATTGGGAGAAATATGGCGTTGTAACTGCGGGGAATTTAGCCAGAAACTGGGCATACACAGATTTGCCCGATGAAACAACGTTGAGACGAGGCTGCTGATTGGCACGTCGTGCCGATTGGGGTGCTAGCAAACGTTTCTGTATTGATTAGGCGTCGGCGCTTGATATCCACTAACAAGGCATTTGCCCTTAAGAAATCGGCACCAAGTAGCGGTCGAGATACGTCAGCTAAAACAAATTTCCAATTGAATTTACCGGGGGTAGATCCAATGATTTCAATCATGAACCGTACGTACGAATATTGCTGCCATTAGCCGCGGTGAGGTTTTTGCCGGGTTTGTTGGTGCGACGTTCTAGTCCTGTAGGGGGAAGGACGCTGATTTCGGCTCCCGTATCAACCAGCAAATTGCGACCTGACAATCTATCCCAAACGTAGAAAAGGCTGCGTTCTGTGCCGGCCGTCGCAGCAGCTATGGACGGTCGGCCCTGCAGTTTCCCTGAAACGCACAAGGAGGGCGACATTGACGCGCTTTGTTTCCGAAACTTACGGTGAAAGAAGCAGATGTCGTCAGTGTCGATTTCTGTGGCTGGTTGTGGGCGAAACCTACGGCTTTGTACTTTTGAAATGAAGATGTCCACGTCCTCTCGGCCTGCCAATAATAATTCGTCAGCCTGCCTTGCTAAATTGCGATTATCGACAAAATCCTGAGAAGCAAGGAACGTTCTTATGTTGGCATGCATACGTCCCAAGAATAACTCCCGGAAAAGGAAGCATTCTTTCTCCTTACCCAGCAGGGCCAGCATTTCATCCATGAGTGAGGATGGCATTCGGTCACCCAAAGGCGGCATGTGGAGCAGTCGCTTTGCTCTCTGTGACTGCGTCAGGTAGAAAACACTGATTAATCGCTCTTTGATTGCCTGATACTTTTTTTTTTCGGGCGGATTTTCAAGTAAATCAAGCAGGCGGCATGCCGTACCTTTGTCCTACGACATGAAAATATTTTGTCTGATCTGCCGAGATGTTCTATAGAGCAAATTGCGCCTCCGTCTGTTGGAACCATACTCGTGGCTGGCCTGTCCAGAACGTGGGCAGTTTAAGGGCTACGGCGTTTTCCTGTTCTAGGCTTATAATAGAATTCATTCAGAAAATAATCGTGTCTGAAACGTCGAGGGTCACCAATGTAGCGTACTGCACTACAACACACGAAAAGACGGTAATAAGTAAAAGGCATTATTAACGCTTCGCTGAACACGTCGCCACAACATACCAAATTGTCTGCCATTTCTAAAATAAATTTTTCAAAATTCTAAAGTTTTTATTTTTTTGAATAACCTCACAATCCAGTTGCCCACGTCATAATCTTAAATAAATTAATGCAGTAGTTGATCTTATAAATTAATGCAGTAGTTGATCAGTTGACAAAACGACCTAACTTATTTTTACAAATTTGCTCAAGTATTTTTGGTTTGATGACATCATTACAATATTATTACGTCACTTAGGTCTACCCATTCCATTTTTTTTTACAAAAAATGTTAGAGAATAATGTTGCCAATAACATTTAAGATATTTAAATCCAATTAAATCAGGGTATTACGTAAAAAATATTTTATTTTCGAAAAAGTTTTACATGAAAATTAAACTAAAATAGCTATTAACTCCAGGAAAAGGTTACTTAAAAATTTCAAATACAAAGGTATGTTGCTGTTTAAAAATTGTTGCTGTTTTAAAAGATATATCATTTAGTTTTCTAACAAAACCAAACTTTAGCAGTGTCAATAAGGAATTTAAAAGATATTTTATTTTGAATGATCACATGTCAAAATAACCAAATTTGGTTATTTCGTTTTTAAGCTAATCAGTCCAGATTCCATTCATTGTCCCGACCCTAGTCCAGGTCAGATTGTCACATGCACCTGGCACCATTCCATCCTGCAGAAGAAAGAACCAAATTAATAACATCACCCTGCCGACAAGACACAACCTGGTCAATCCCAATCCTAGCAGCCCCCATCACATAGTGGGGAAGGATACTCATGTTTATCCTTGGGAGTTTGGGAAATGTAGGATATTATAACATGAGTCACGAACCACTCACAGCATGTTAGCAAGCTATTACATTGTGTATGTGGTATATGAACTTGTGTGGTTTACGATGGTGCAACTTTATCAACTAGTTTGGTTTATTTTTATTTTCACTATGAAACACGCAACAGAGACAGAGACTTTTATAAAAATTTAAAACTGGAAAAAGACGGCAAAACTACTTTCGTTGAAACATGTCTATAATCATATTAATTAAATAGAGAGTGTCAACCACGTGTTTAACCACCACTATTTGTAAAACACATGTTGTGTGCTATATATTCATGCTACAAGGTTCCTAACCACATTTTGTATATTATACGTTGAGTATGTAGTTTTTGTTTCTGCATGCATAAACTCATGGGTACCATAGTTATCAAACCAAACTTCTTCTCCATGTGTAGATAAAAAAGAAAAATCGTGTTAGATTTACGAAGATTTCACCACATATGTTTTAAATTAACACTTTTTTTTATGGGCTGTATTGAAATAAACTAAATTCCTAAAACAGCCCGATTTAGTTTTTAATGGCTACGGGGAATTCCCCATAGGCTTAGTACATAAGTTTCTGTTTTTACATATGTTGGTCATGTTATCCAACAATTCTTAAAGTTTTAATCCAATTTAACGAATCCTTGTTGGAGATGTCAGTGCAATGTAGCATGCTGTCACAATCATAAGTTAGCAACACACCTTCGTTTTTAAGGGAGTTACCCTAAGTAAATGTTTTCTTTCTTTTAATTGACACAGGGTGGCTAACGATCATGCATTTCACCAAATCTGATCAAAATTAGAGCAGCTGTTCAAACACTATGGCCAGAAAAGCTAATGTTTCAGAAAAATAACCGTTTTGGATTTTAACGTCTCAGGGGAATTCCCCTATATTTATCTCCCACAATATTGCTTCTGCGTATCTAGACCATGTTGTCTAACAAACAACAAAGTTTTGTTACAATTCTTCTATTCCTTCTGGTAGATGTCAGGGCGTCTTGCCATGCTTGTCACAATCATGATTTGAGAACAAAATCTTATTTTTAGGGTATTTCCCTAAGATAATTTTTTTAATTTTTTGTAGTTGTTAAATTAGTGGGTAATGCACTTACATTCCACCAAATCTGAATCAGATTGGAGCAGCCGTTCAAACGCCATGCCCAAAAAATATATTTTTTTGAGAAAAAGTACCGTTTTGGTGTCTAACGCCCCCGGGGATTATCTCTTGATTTATCATCCAAAATTTGGTTTCTGCATATCTAGACAATGCTGTCAAACAAATGTTCCTTCTGGTTGATGTCGGGGCGACATGGCATGCTTGTCAAGCGTTTGACGCAAAAAAACGAAAAAAAACGAAAAAAACGAACAAAAACAATGTGTCCCATTTTTTCAAATGGGACCCATAAATAGAGTAAGTATAGTCAAAGAAGTTGCCGTAAAACCTAAGGTGTATTTTATAAACTAAAAAATGTTATAAAATTACAACTCATAGGCCCAAAAAAAAATTTAATACTCATATAAAACTATAAATATTAAGAAGATATGCCTACATAATATTTAATACATCAAAGAAGATAGTGGATAAATAATGTGGAAATTAAATTATATTTTTAAAACGTTAATCTGTTCTTGATTATAAAACATAAGATTAAAGGTACCACTCCTTTGCTACATAGACTCTCGGGGATTTAATTGACAGCTTAACCAAATCAAGTATAAACCTACGAAGTAGCCACCATTTTTCTTATTGCAAGGACAATTTAAAATGCCGGTGTACCATTCGGGTATACTTTTGTTTAATCTGGCAAGGTTCTAACCCATTATGGGCTCGTGCCTAAGACCTTTCTTGTATGATTTAGTTGGTTTGATGACATCATTAAAATATTATTACGTCACTTAGATCCACCCATTCCGTTTTTTAGAAAAAATGTTAGAGAACAATGTGGCCAATAACAGTAAAGATATTCAAATCCCCCCAAAACGTGGTATTACGAAAAAAATCCTTTGTTTTTAAAAAAGTTTTACCTGAAAATTAAACTAAAATAGCTATAAACTCCTGGAAAAGTTTATTAAAACATTTCAAATACTAAGGTATGTTGCTGTTTAAAAATTGTTGCTGTTTTAAAAGATATATCATTTGGCTTTCCAACAACACCAAACTTTAGCAGTGTCAATAAGGAATTTGGAAGATATTTTATTTTGAATGATCACATGTCAAAAAAAACAAATTTGGTTATCTTGTTTTTAAGCTACTCAGTCCAGATTCCATTCATTGTCCCCACCCTAGTCCAGTTCGGACTGTCACATGCACCTGGCATTATTCCATCCTGCAGAAGAAAGAACATCATATTAACAACATCACCTGCCGACAAGACACAACCTGGTCAATCCCAATCCTAGCAGCTCCCATCACATAGTGGGGAAGGATACTCATGTTTATCCCTGGAGTTTGGGAAATGTAAAGAGTTATAACACGAGACACCAACCACCCACAGCCATGTTAGCAAGCTACATTTTGTATGTAGCACATGCATTTGTGTGGTGTACGACGGTGCGACTGCTCAACTAGTTCGGTTTATTTTTAATTTCACTATGAAAACACGCAACAGAGACAGAGACTTTTATAAAAATTTAAAACTGGTAAAATACAGAAAACTATATTCTTTAAAACATGTCTATAATCATATTAATGAAATAGAGTAAGTATAGTCAAAGAGGTTGCCATCAAACCTAAGATGTATATTAATAAACTGAAAAAGTGTTATAAAATTACAACACATAGGCCCAAAAGAAACTTTAATATTCATATAAAACAATAAATAAAAAGAAGATAGGCCTACATAATATTTAATACCTCAAAGAAGATAGTGGATAAGTAAATGTGGGAAATAAATTACATTTTTAAATGTTACGCTGTCCTTGCTTATAAACCATAAGGTTAAAGGTACCACTCCTTTGCTACATAGACTCACGGGGATTTGATTGATAGCTCAACCAAATCAAGTATAAACCTATGAAGTAGCCACCATTTTCTTATTACTAGGACAATTTAAAATGCCGGCGTACCATTCTGTTATATTTTTGTTTAATCTTGTAAGGTTATAACCCTTTATGGGCTCGTCCCCAAGACCGTTCTTGTATACTTTGATTAAGTTCCTGGATAACCTGCTGTAACAACTATAACCAGCGAATCACCATACAGTTCCAACACGGGCTACTATATTCATAAAATGTACAAAGATATCAAATCATGTTTTGCTCCCAAATATTCCAGCTACTAAGTTGTTAGACGTTGTTATATTTCAAATGAATATTCAAATTGGTTTGTTTGATGGTTGATTATTGAATATAGAATTCAATCCACAGGATATATTCATTGTGGAGTTTTAACATTCCTGTTCCACACAGATCAAACTTACATTGGGAAGCCATGGGTGGTTGGATGACCACGCAGCACAATGTCTGGCTGGGTGTGTTGGCAAAATATCGGAACTGGATTTGGACTGGAACGAACTTTCACCCGAAGGTCAACTTATGTTGCAAGAAGCAATACAACAACTCCCTTCTCCCCAGGTAAGCCTCAGTTTAATGTGATGTTGTGTATGATTAATGTGTTTTAAATGAATTAAGTTTAAATAATTTAAGGTATTTGGGTAATCACGATGGGAATTTTATGTTTATTGGTTTAAATAAATATGCTGTAAACTTTATATTCAATATAAATAAAAATGCATTATACAACTTATTTAAATACACACAAAAAATTAAACAAAAGTATTAATTATAGATCCTACTGCCTATGTGCATAGTCAAATAAGGAAAATGCATTATTTACATTTGTTGTGATATATATTTATTATGAAACATAAAATCATAAATTTTAAAACTGAATTTTTATATAAAAAGAAACTAATGTTTAAATAATCAAATATTTTGTTTTACATCCCCCCGTAAATCATTAATGACGATCAAATGAAAGTGCCAAAAATTGAAGCCAACTGTTATGGTTGGAACCAGGTTACTCATACAATAGCTCATATACAAGAGTGTAGGTTATAACCAGACAGGTTCTCGGTTCGATCATCAACCTGATCACTTTTTGTGCGGTTGTCTGTAAAATGGACTGATTTGTTTTTAATGAGTTTTATTCTCATGTTTATCCCTGTGGTGCAACTGATCAACTTGTTCGGTTTATTTTTATTTTCACTATGAAACACGCAACAGAGACAGAGATTTTTGTAAAAATTTAAAACTGGAAAAAGACGGCAAAACTACTTTCGTTAAAACATGTCTATAATCATATTAATTAAATAGAGTGGGTATAGTCAAAGAGGTTGCCGTTAAACCTATAGTGTATTTAAATAAACTGAAAAAATTACAACACATAGGACCAAAAGAAACTTCAATATTCGTATAAAACAATAAATAAAAAGAAGATAGGTCCTAC
>CH001987.1:519896-558275 GCA_000149265.1 Ciona savignyi
GCAAAATATCGGAACTGGAATTGCACTGGAACAAACTTTCACCAGAAGGCCAACATATGTTGCAAGAAGCAATACAACAACCTCCCTGTCTCCCAGGTGAAGCCTCAGTTTCATGTGATGTTGTGTACGATTGATGTGTTCTAAATAAATCTGGTTTAAATGATTTAAGCTATTTGGGTAATCATGATGGGAATTCTATTTTTTATTTGTTTACATTAATATGCTGCAAATTTTATATTCAATAGAATAAAAAATGCATTATACATCTTTTTTGAATACACACAAAAAATTAAACAAAAGTATTAATTATAGATCCTACTGCCTATGTGCATAGTCAAATGAACAAAAATGCATTATTTACATTTGTTGTGATATATATTTATTATAAAACATGAAATCATGAATTTTAAAAGTGAATTTTAATATGAAAAGAAACTAATGTTTAAATATTTAACTATTATTTTCTTACATCCCCCCGTAAATAATTAAGGATGATCAAATGCAGGTGCCAAAATGGGAGCCAACTTTTATGTTTGGAACCAGGTTACTTCATACAATAGCTCATATACAAGAGTGGAGGTTATAACCAGACAGGTTCTTGGTTCAATCTTCACCCTGACCACTGCGCGGTTGTGTGTAAAATGAGTTGTTTATAATGAGATTTATTGCCATAAAACACACACATTTATACCCTGCCCACTTATTTCAATTACCAGTAGTCCATACCACATTATTACGCTGCCCCAATCACTAAATATCCTCATCATTACTAACCACACCCCCTCCCAAAGCACAATATTTTAATGGGGTTGATTTTAAAATAAATCTCATCGAATTGTCTGCCGTTTCCGAAATATTTTTTTTTTTAATTCTAAACTTTTCATTTTTTGATGACCTCACAATCCGGTTGTCTACGTCATAATCTTTCTTATAAATTAATGCAGTAGTTGATCAGTTGACAAACCGGCCCAAATTATTTTTACAAATTTGCTCAAGTATTTTTGGTTTGATGACATTATTAAAATATTATTTCGTCATTTAGATCCACCCATTCCATTTTTTAGAAAAAATGTTAGAGAACAATGTGGCCAATAATAGTAAAGATATTTACATCCCCCAAAAACGTGGTATTCCAAAAAAATCCTTTGTTTTTTAAAAAAGTTTTACCTGAAAATTAAACTAAAATAGCCATAAACTCCAAGAAAAGTTTATTAAAACATTTTTAATTCTATGGCATGTTGCTGTTTAAAAATTGTTGCTGTTTTAAAAGATATATCATTTAGTTTTCCACAAGACAAAACTTTAGCAGTTTCATAAGTAATTTGGAAGATATATTATTTTAAATAATCACATGTCAAAATAACCAAATTTGGTTATCTTTTTTTTAAGCTACTCAGTCCAGATTCCATTCATTGTCCCGATCCTAGTACAGGTCGGACTGTCACATGCCCCTGACACCATTCCATCCTGCAGAAGAAAGATCACCAAATTAATAACATCACCCTGCCGACAAGACACAACCTGGTCAATTCCAATCCTAGCAGCCCCCATCACATAGTGGGAAGGTTACTCATGTTTATCCCTGGAGTTTGGGAAATGTAGGGAGTTATAACACGAGACACCAACCACCCAACAGCCATGTTATTAAGCTATTACATTGTGTATGTGGCATATGCATTTGGGTGGTGCACGATGGTGCAACTGATCAACTAGTTGGGTTTACTTTTATTTTCACTATGAAAACGCAACAGAGGCAGAGACTTTTATAAAAATTTAAAACTGGAAAAAGAAGGCAAAACTACATTCTTTAAAACATGTCTATGATCATATTAATTAAATAGAGTGGGTATAGTGAAAAAAGTTGCTGTCAAACCTAATGTGTATTTTAATAAACTGAAAAAATGTTATAAAATTACAACACATAGGCCCAAAAGAAACTTTAATATTCATATAAAACAATAAATAAAAAGAAGATAGGCCTACATAATATTTAATACCTCAATGAAGATAATGATAAATAAATGTGGGAATTAAATTACATTTTTAAATTGTTACGCTTTCCTTGCTTATAAACCACATGATTAAAGGTACCACTCGTTTGCTACACAGACTCTCGGGGATTTGATTGACAGCTCAACCAAATCAAGTATAAACCTACGAAGTAGCCACTATTTTTTTATTACTACGACATTTTTAAAATGTTGGTGTACCATTCGGTTATATTTTTGCTTAATCTGGAAAGGTTCTCACCCATTATTGGCTCGTCCCTAATACAGTTCTTGATACCCTTCTGTAACAACTATCACTATTAAAGTTCAAACACGGGTTACTATATTAATAAAATGTAGGAAAATATCAAATCATGTTTTTCTCCAAATATTCGAGCTGCTTAGTTGTTATACCTTGTTATATTTTAAATGAATATTCAAATTGGTTTGATTGATAGTTGATTTTTGAACATATAATTCAATCCACAGGGTATATATATTTATTGTAGAGTTTTTACATTCCTGTTCTACACAGATCAAACTTAGAGTGAGTAGCTATGGGTGGTTGGATGACCACGCAGCACAATGTCTGGTTGGGTGTGTTTGCAAAATATCGGAACTGGATTTGAGTTGGAACGAACTTTCACCAGAAGGTCAACTTATGTTGCAAGAAGCAATACAACAACTCCCTTCTCCCCAGGTAAGGCTCAGTTTCTTGTGATGTTGTGTAAATGATTGATGTGTTTTAAATGAATTACGTTAAATTGATTTAAGCTATTTGGGTAATCAAGATGGAAATTATATTTTGTATTTGTTTAAATCAGTCTGGCCCGTTGGTCTAACGGTTAAGTGCGTCGCTGCAGGTGCGAAACTGGTCGCTAGCTAGTCGGTTGTGTCCTTGGGCAAGGCACTTTACGGACATTGCCTGAGCCCAGCGGATTAATGGGTTCTACCAAATTGAAGGAACATGTCTATCATATATAACACACTGCAATAGCTTCGGTAACCCGACGATGGGCGCGAGGTAATCTGACGATTGCCCGTGTGTTAACCCCCTTGGTTTTCCCATTAACGGGGATAAAGATGAATATTCTATCCTATCCTATCCTAAATAAATGTGCTGCAAATTTTATATTCAATATAATTAAAAATGCATTATACAACTTTTTTAACTACACACTATAAAATTATACAAAAGTATTAATTATAGATCCTATTGCCTATGTGCATAATCAAATAAGGGAAAAAATGCATTATTTAACTTTGTTATAATATATATTTATTATGAAACACGAAATCATGAATTTTAAAACTGAATTTTGGTATGAAAAGAAATTAATGTTTAAATATTCAAATATTTTATTCCCCTTGATCAATAAATATATGGTTATCATCAAATGAAAGTACCATAATGGGAGCCAACTGTTATGGTTGGAACCAGGTTACTTCATACAATAGCTCATATACAAGAGTGGAGGTTATAACCAGACAGGTTCTCGGTTCGATCTTCACCCTGACCACTTTCTGCGCGGTTGTGTGTAAAATTGACTGAGTTGTTTATCTTGTTGTGTTTCCGCAATAAAAACATTCCAAGGAGACATAGACTTCTATAACATTTTTAAAACTGGAAAAACTACTTTCGTTAAAACATGTTTATAATCAAATTAATTATTTAGAGTGGATATATGCAGACGTGGCTGTGAAACCTAAGATGTATTTTAATAAAATGGAAACATGTTATAAAACTTAAATTACACCACATAGGCCTTAAAAAACTTTAATATTCCCATAAATTAAAATAAGTTGCTAAATATTTAAAACCACAAAGACAATAATGATTTCAAATTTGTTTGTATGTATATTTCATAATTAATTATTAAACATATAAACAGGCCATATTTATTGTGGAGTTTTATCATTTCTGTTTCACAGAGATCAAACTTGCAGTGAGAAGCTATGAGAGGTTGGATGACCACGCAGCACAATGTCTGGCTGGGTGTGTTGGCAAAATATCGGAACTGGATTTGAAATGGAACGAACTTTCACCAGAAGGTCAACGTATGTTGCAAGAAGCAATACAACAACTCCCTTCTCCCCAGGTAAGCCTCAGTTTTGTGTGATGTAATGTATGATTGATGCTTTTTAAATGAATCAAAAGTTAATAATTTAACATTTTACTTGGCTTGTTTGGATAATCATGACAATGTTCCCTTTTTAAACTGCAATATGTAACTTTCACTATACAAAAAAAAATTATGTAATGTAATTAAATATTTTAAAATTATTTTTTTTGTTATGAAAAGAAACTAATGTTCGGATAATCAAATATTTTGTTCCACTTTATCAGTTAGTAAATAGTGACCATCAAATGAAAGTACCAAAATGGAAACCAACTGTTATGGTTGGAACCAGGTTACTTCATACAATACCTTACATACAAGAGTGGAGGTTTGACCAGACAGGTTGTCGGTTCGATCTTCACCCTGACCACTTTCTGCGCGGTTGTTTGTATAATGGACTGAGTTGTTTATGATGATTTGACTGAGTTGTTTATGATGAATTATCTGAGTTGTTAATAATGATTTGACTGAGTTGTTTATGATATTTTGATATTACTACATTTATACTCTTCATTATACATTTATTTTCACGATGAAAACGCAACAGAGACTTTCATAAAAATTCTATGATGAAAGTCATTAAATTGAGTGGGTATAGTCAAAGAGGTTGCCGTCAACCTAAACTGCATTTTAATAAACTGGAAAAATGTTATGAAATTCATACCTCTACATAAAAGATTCAAAAAAACTTTTGCAGAAACTTTAATATTCCTATAAAAAATAAAAAATAAAAAATATCCTTAATAATTAATACCGTAATGAAGGTAATGGTAAATAAATGTGGGAATTGAGGAACATTTAATGTTCATCCATCCTCGCTTATGAACTACAAGATCAAAGGTACCACTGCACACTGCGGTTTGCTAACGTAGCTTATCAGTGATTTGATTGACAAATAGTCTACGAAATACCTGCCATTTTATTATTGAGATATTTTTTAAAATGTTGTTGTATCATTTGGATTTACTTTATTTTTTTATTTAATGAAATATTAGTTGCCAAAACAGATAAATGGGCAGGTTTTTTCTTTTTTGTTTAATCTGGCCAGGGTTCGCATCTTTTACTTGTCCCTAAGACTGTTCTTCTATAAGAATAGGTATTATGAATTGGTTGCGTTATCCACCCTGCCACCCGACTTACTTACTAATGTTGTCAGTTAACTGTCATTAAATATGCATTATTTAACTTTGTTGTAATATTTATTTGTTTCTGTAAAATAAACTTCGTTGTTTATAATGAGCTTTATTGTCATGATAAAACTTATTGCCGCATTTATGTCCTGCCGACTTACTTCAATAATTGACAAATCCATACCACAATATTAAGTTTAGTTTCAGAATACCATGCAATAGCTTCGGTATTCGTGACTGCGAGATAAGCTGACGAATTTTCCATGTGATAACACTGTCTGCGAGTAAAATATAAGTTAGGATAGGATAGGATAGGATATTCATCTTTATCCCCGTGAATGGGAAAACCTAGGGGGTTATCACACGGGCAATCGTCAGATCACCTCGCGCCCATCGTCGGGTTAACGGAGCTATTGCATTGTGTTGTATATGATAGACACGTTCCTTCAATTTGGTAGAACCCATTAATCCGCTGGGTTCAGGCAATGTCCGTAAAGTGCCTTGCCTAAGGACACAACCGACTAGCTAGCGACCAGTTTCGCACCTGCAACCTTTCAATTGAAAGTCGACGCACTTAACCGCTACACCACCGGGCCGGACAGATAGTATCGTACTGTTGCATAACCACATGTTAAACTTATTTTATATTTTCTTTTAGAATTTTATTTTAGAAGCAAGTAGGATTGATGATCTCAAGACGTGGTTTGAAGAATACAAATCCTCGACAACTGAACCCAAACTGTTGGGCAACTGATCCAAAGAGAAAAAAAAAATACGAATGTATAATATCCTAACATTGTTGACACTTCTGTATCAATCTATAATGCACTAATGCCACCCAGGAGCTACGTACAGTTATGCAGGACAACTGACCAATCCTATACAACGCACAACCACTTATATCTAACATCACCATTCCCATATTATGTTTATGTTGGTGATATATGTTCATTGCGGCAATAAATAAAACCCTATATTATCAATACATTCTTCAAGGCGTGTGTTTCATTAATTTTATTGTATTTAGTGATCGCTTATATTGTTTAAAGTTGATTTAATTATTTTTCCATATATTCAATAAACGCTTGTATTGTTCAAATGTTTAATTAATTATTGTTTCATATATTCAATAAACGCTTGTATTGTTCAAATGTTGATTTAATTATTGTTCCATATATTCAATAAACGCTTGTATTGTTCAAATTTTGATTTAATTATTGTTCCATATATTCAATAAACGCTTGTATTGTTCAAATGTTGATTTAATTATTGTTCCATGTATTCAATAAATGCTTATATTGTTCAAATGTTGAATTAATTATTGTTTCATATATTCAATAAACGCTTGAATTTTTCAAATGTTAAATTAATTATTGTTTCATATATTCATTAAACGCTTATATTTTTCAAATTTTGATTTAATTATTGTTCCATATATTCAATAAACTTATTTAGACTCTTACGATACTTCTGTAAGCAGAAACTAACGGGTTCCCGAGTTACGTATCAAACCTTCATATTCATGTTGCGGACAAAACCTTGACTTTGGTATAAAAAAAAAACAAAGAAAATATTCCAACATCTCTATATTTTTCAACTCGACCTTCCTATTCATAGCGTTCAACTCAATAAGCTTAGACGAAGTTTTCCATGTTTTAACTTCGTAACAAAAAACTAAGTTGCCAAACCATGTTGCAACGTTGACCATCGCTTTCTAGTCGACACGTCCCGAACCACAACCAACTGTGCAGTCTGCATGAAACGTATGTTTATATTGCCTTGCTGTAAAGAATTACATCCCGAGCTGAAGAAATCAACACATACAGTCAGTTGTTAAACCTGTGATGCTGATTCTATTATCTGCGTATGTGGCACACTTAGTTTTTTATTGGGCAACCAAATACATGTATACACCAACAACTTGGCCGAACATGATAATACACAATATATACATATATACAACAAAAAATAGTTTTGACAGTATACAGTTGTAACTAGGTTTGAGCCATTTACCATTAAGATTCATTTAATATTGTAATTAAACTACATGATTATATTCCACATCGGTACACATACATATAATAATAATTTAATAATTTAAATAAAAGAAAATAAATTAATAGGATTGCATTGGTAGAAACAAATAAATGAGAAGTACAGCTTTAGATTCAATTAATTATACTTATAATAGGATAGGATAGGATAGGATATTCATGTTATCCCCGTGAATGGGAAAACCAAGGGGGTTAACACACGGGCAATCGTCAGATCACCTCGCGCCCATCGTCGGTGCAACCGAACTATTGCAGTGTGTTGTATATGATAGACACGTTCCTTCAATTTGGTAGAACCCATTAATCCGCTGGGTTAAGGCAATGTCCGTAAAGTGCCTTGCCCAAGGACACTACCGACTAGCTAACGACCAGTTTCGCACCTGCAACCTTTCGATTGAAAGGCGACGCACTTAACCGTTAGACCAACGGGCCGGACAATTAGACCAACGGGCCGGCATAATCTGGTTTCATGATTCAATCTGTAATAAAAGAAGCAGAGCAACGTTCTGATAAAACGACATTTTTGGAGTTTTGGCTGACGATGGTTAGATGGGGGTCGCAATGACAGATTTAGTGCCAGCAATATGCGCATATACGATATAACCATGAACCCCACACATATCCGGTCGCCAGGTCATTGAGTAGATTGGTTATCGAATCAGGTTTTTATTGCTTGAACTGCCTGTGCTTTGCACTTTACTCCACCATGCGTATACACTGGGCAGTAATATTATAAACAACGCTATTAGACGTAAAAATGCATATTGCTATCGGTGTCGCGCAGTATTTACCTCATGTAAAATGTCGGGATTTTAAATAATTTGGGAGTTTTTAAAGTTACTGGTTGCAGTGTTTTTCATAGTTAAATTGACTTGTGCCATGTGTTTTTAATATTAATTTTTCTGTTATGTATAGAATTAAAGTTCATTTAGCCTATTGTGTAAAATATTCAAAAACCGCAAATTTACTATCGTAACGTAAAAGCGGAATACAAGTTTTGGAGTTGGAATACCGTCTTGATACCGCTGGAGTTATTGTGCTACTCGCTACACGAGCGAACCTAGGAGTAGCGCAGCTCGACATTCTGAGCGTGCACTTATTTCTTTGTTTGCAAATATTTCTTTGTATTTTTTGTTTGTTTAATGGTCGCTGCGCTTCCGTACGCCGAGCTACGCTTGGTGTAAACGGAGATTAAGTCTTACCTGTTCAACCGTAACAACCATTTTACGTCATAAAAGAATAAACAAACAATCGTCATAATTGGCTTCTATCTGTTTAGTATACTATGGTTTTATTCTTGTCTATGAGACTGCTTACGCTTGTCTATGAGACTGCTTAAAAAAAGAAAAAATTACGCTTATCATTAAGACATTTCGTGTTCACAGTTGAAGTAAACAGGTTTTCATGGCTACCTCATCACCTTTGGTATATCTTATGCAAAGTTTATAACGTTTGTTTCTGCAAGCTGAAACTATTTGTTTACTGAGTTACCAATCCACGCTAGTACCGTTTCTTTACAAAAAATGCAAAAAATAAAAACAAAAAATGAAAGGTTTAACATCATTGCGAGCTTTTCAGGGTTAGATTATATTCATCCAACATTTGTTACTGCGTATCTAATACATATTGGTTAACGTCTCTTAAATTTTAAAATATTAGTTTTTTTATTCTTTTTATTATGGGGCGTTAAACAAATTGATCACTGACTTAAGTGCGGTTCAGTTTTGGGGGATTTCCCGGAAAATGTTGTAGCGACCTCATGTGTTTACATAAGATTTATAATCGTAGCCGGCCTTTGCGCTGACATTGCGTCATTACTGAAATATTATTATTAGGTTGACAATTATTACCGCAGCTGTCGGATACTTTTCTTATATAAGTTTAATTTACTTTTGCGAGAGAGAGCCCTACCGCATTAAGAAACATCTTGTATGTGTCGATACTGAGAATTTTATCTGGAATCTATATCGTTACAACATCTAACGATTTACTCGTAATTGGTACTAAGTTAATCGCTTTAATTGCTCAATACAATTGATGTTATAAAACTACTGAGGCGTTTATCGGCGAACTACAGAAGTCAAAGATTCCTTTACGCAGAAAACCTCAATTAATTAGCGCACCTCCGAGAGTCGAGACAGCGCATAGGGAATCGCAAATCGCATCAGGTGTTGTAACCGGCTTACCTGAGGCCTACAAGAAACAATCTAGCAAAATAGGCAGCGACCTGCAACGGCTGCCTACAGTTGATTGACAGGCCTGCGGAAATCGGGAGGAAGGTTTTTGGAACAGGCACAGTTGTGTATGCAGTAATGGCTTATTTTAACATTTTTAAACGACTTAATATAATGCGCAAAAAGATTTTAAACAATCCGCAAATCACTACATTTGTATCTCGCCAATGTGAAAGCAGTTTAAATATGTTCTCTTTTGAATCGAAGGGAACCCATTAATATAATACATTATAACCACGAATATAAAATATATTCACCAGTTAGTCTGGGGCGGTTAAGTCCGTATCCTTTCAGTCGAAAAGGTTGCAGGGTGCGAAACTGGTCGCTAGCTAGTCGGTTGTGTCCTTGGGCAAGGCACTTAACAAAAATTGCCTGAACCCAGCGGATTAATGGGTTCTACCAAATTGAAGGAAAGTGTCTATCATACACAACACGTTGCAATAGCTCTGGTAACCCGACGGTGGGCGCGAGGTGATCTGACGATTGCCCGTGTTTTCCCAATCACGGGGATTAACATGAATATCCTATCTACTACAAATCGATAGTAAACTTTAATGGCAACAAAAAACAAAGATCCTGTGTCCACCATACACCGTTTTCCGGGAAGCCCTTTCAACACTCGGCCGCACTTGAACCAATAAACAAACTGCTTTAACGCATAATAACCGCGATAAAATGAACCAATGAATTGTTATAGGTATTAACCAATATTAATTAGAATATTGGTCAATTGTGGCTACATCGCGCCAGGGAGAATAGAAAAATTTTACGTCGAAAATGAGAACAAATGTTTCAATCGAGTTGAACAGTATAGAGATGTTGGAATATTTTCTTTGTTTTTTTTATACCAAGGTCAAGGTTTTGTCCGCAACATAAATATGAAGGTTTGATACGTAACTCGGGAACCCATTAGTTTCTACTTGCAGAAGTATATTAAGAGTCTAAATAAGGTTTCAAAGTGGTGGACACTCTCTACTTAAATTAACATTTAAACAATATAGGCGTTTAGTGAATATATGAAACAATAATTAATTCAACAATTTATGGAACAATAATTAAATTAAAATTTGAAAAATATAAGCGTTTATTGAATATATGGAACAATAATTCAATTAACATTTAAACAATGTAAGCGTTTATTGAATATATGAAACAATAATTAAATCAACATTTGAACAATATAAGCGTTTATTGAATATATGGAACAATAATTCAATTAACATTTAAACAATGTAAGCGTTTATTGAATTTATGAAACAATAATTAAATTAAAATTTGAAAAATATAAGCGTTTATTGAATATATGGAACAATAATTCAATTAACATTTAAACAATGTAAGCGTTTATTGAATATATGAAACAATAATTAAATCAACATTTGAACAATATAAGCGTTTATTGAATATAGGGGACAATAATTGAATCAAAATTTGAAAAATATAAGCGTTTATTGAATATATGAAACAATAATTAATTCAACATTTGAACAATATAAGCGTTTATTGAATATATGGAACAATAATTAAATTAACATTTAAACAATATATGCGGTCACTAAATACAATAAAATTAATTAAACACATGCCTTTAGGAATGTATTGATTCAGTGAACATATATCAGCAACATAAACATAATATATCGATAATTGAAGTATGTCAATAATTGAATTGAAATTTGTCGATAATTTAATTGAAATTTGTCGATAATTGAAGTAAGTCGGCAGGGCATAAATGCGGCAATATGTTTTCTCATGACAATAAAGCTCATTATAAACAACTAAGTTCATTTTACAGAAAACAAATATTACAACAAAGTTAATTAAGCAATATTTAATGACAGTTAACTGTGAACATTAGTAAGTCGGGTGGCAGGGTGGATAACGCAACCAATTCATTATACCTATTATTATAGAAGAACATTCTTAGGAACGCGCCCGTAAAAGATTCGAACCCTGGCCAGATTAAACAAAAAAGAAAAAAAAAATTACCCATTTATCTGTTTTGGCAACTAATATTCTATTAAATAAAAAATAGAGTAAATCCAACTGATACAACAGCATTTTAAAAAATATCTCAATAAGAAAATGGAAGGTATTTCGTAGACTAGTTGTCAATCAAATCACTGATAATCTACGTTAGTAAACTGCAGCGTGCAGTGGTACTGTTGATCTTGCGGTTTATAAGCGAAGATGGATCAACATTAAATGTAATTCAATTTCCGCATTTATTTACCATTACCTTTATTGCGGTATTAATTATTATGGATCTTTTTTTTATTTATAGGAATATTAACTCTTTCACTCCCGGCCAAATGCATTAATTCAAACATGCTGTCCCGCAGTGTTTTTTACAATTTTTAGTCATTTTTAAATTAGCACAGTTTTTCTAAAGTTTATGCTATGATTTAATATTTAGTATGGTTGGAAAGATAATTTATCCCTCTTTTAAACAAGCTGCACATCTAAAATCTACCTCTAATAAAGAATATATTATGTAAACTTTAGTGAACACCACTTTTTATGCAAAGAAAATTCTGCTCGACTTTGAAAAATTTGAGGTGCACTGACAAACGAAATACTCACTTATTATTAGAATGCATAAATGAGATAAAAATTGGAATGTAGATTGTCTAATAGTTTTTGTACTCAAGGAAAATTCGAACTGTATTTCTATCTTCAGTAGTTTTTTTACTATTTGTAATTGAAATTTCCCTTTTTTCTGACTATATTATAAAAACTTGAACCAAAACGCATTGAAGTTTTTAGTTTTGTAGAACTAAAATAGTAAAAAGTATAAAAAAGAACAGTGAAGGAAGTGTAAAAAGGGCATACAAAACCAAACAAACGCAAATACTATATCCAATATTCTTCAAAGCAGGGCACACCAAACTAGCTAGTCTCGCCGCCTTTTTCTTTATCGTGCGCTCAGCAGGCCCAGCTGGATTCATGCTTTGGTGAACACGAAGCATAACCGCCTGCTGCGAAAACGTCACCAACGCTCTCCTTTTTATCTCAACGGCACGAAATTCACAGAGAATGTAAAGAAAGACTTGCTTGACAAAAAGAGCTTCTCTGCAAGTTAACACGACTCCTATTGGCTGAGTTAGTCACGTGTAAATTCATGTAAAATCGATAGAAATAAGAGGCGAAGCCTTGAAAAAGAAAGGCTATCACTCCTCGCATTTTTAATATTTCTCCACGATAATCACAGAGAATAAAATATAGGGTTTCCTTGATCGAATGAGCCATAGCTGAGGTCTCTACCATTACGCATTGCGGAGAAATCGTTTCTTAGATTTGTATCCATTTATGGACAGACGGGATACCATGTTTTCCCACCAACTCGCCATATATGGCGAGTTGGGAGGGAAAGAGTTAAAGTTTCTGCAAAAGTTTTTTGAAGCTTTTATGCAGTGTTATAAATTTTATAACAGGTTTTTAGTTTATTTAAATGCATCTTAGGTTTAACGGCCAACCCTTCACTATACCCACTCAATTTAATGACTTTCATCATAGACGTGTTTTAAAGAATGTTGTTTTGCCGTCTTTCTCCAGTGTTACATTTTTTATAAAAGTGTGTGTCTCTGTTTCGTGTTTTCATCGTGAAAATAAAAAGAAACCAAACAAGTTGAATATTTTCACCGTCCAACTACACAACCCAAATGCATATGCCACATACCGATTGTGGTATGTATGGGATAGGATAGGATAAGATATTCATGTTTATCCCCTTGAATGAGAAAACCAAGGTGGTTAACACACGGGCTATTGTCAGAGCACCTGGCGCCCATCGTCGGGTTACCGGAGCTATTGCAGTGTGTTGTATATGATAGACACCTTTCTTCAATTAGGTGGAACCCATTAATCCGTTGGGTTCAGGCAATGTCCGTAAAGTGGCTTGCCCAAGAACACAACCGACTAGCTAGCGACCAGTTTCGCACCTGCAACCTTTCGATTGAAAGGCGACGCACTTAACCGTTATACTACCGGCCGGATATGGAGTACAGAGAGTAGGGGGTTTAAGCGTTAGTTTGAAGGATAATTTAACTAACAAATGAGACATAACGTGGCAAACAGGTTGGCGTGATGTATTTTAAACTCAGCCGCATCAAAATATCAAGCTTTGGGAGGGGGTGTGGGGATCTTGTAGTAGTGATAAGGATATCTAATGATTGGGGCAGGGTAATATTGTGGTATGAGTTCGTCTGTAATTGAAATAATTCGGCAGGGTGTAAATGTAGTAATATCTAAAATGACAATAAATCTCATCATTAACAACCCAGTCAATTTTACACACAACCGCGCGGAAAGTGGTCAGGGTGAAGATCGAATCGAGAACCTGTCTGGTTATAACCTCCACTCTTGTATATGAGCTATTGTGTGGAGTAACCTGGTTCCAACCATAACAGTTGGCTCTCATTTTGGTATTTCCATTTGAGGGTTACTATTTATTAACTGGGGTAAATGATTTTCTTGTGTTTGTATCAGAAGAAAGTTATATTATGCGTTTTTAACTATTTTGACTATGAAAATTGTCGTATATTAAATAAACTATTGAATTACGATAATTTCCCTCATGATTAACCAAACTACCCAAGTAATCTTAAATCAATAAAAATCCATTCATTGAAAACACACCATTCATACACAACATCACATGAAACTGAGGCTAACCTGGGGAGAAGGGAGTTGTTGTATTGCTTCTTGCAACATACGTTGACCTTCTGGTGAAAGTTCGCTCCAATCCAAATCCAGTTCCGATATTTTGCCAACACACCCAGCCAGACATTGTGCTGAGTGATCATCCAACCTCACATTGCTTCTCACTGTAAGTTTGATCTGTGTGGAACAGGAATGTTAGAACTCCACAATGAATATGGCCTGTGGATTGAATTATATGTTTAGGATAAAAATATGAAATAGAAACAAACAAATTTAAAAATATTTATTATTGTCATTGTGTGTTTAAATATTCAGCATCTTTTTTTTTATTTATTAAATATTAAAGTTTCTTAGAGGCCTTTTTGTTGTAATTTTGATTTTATAACAAGTTTCCAGTTTATTAAAATACAACTTAGATTTGACAGCCACGTATGCCTATACTCACTCTAAAAACTAAAGTAGTTTTTTTCAGTTTTTAAAATTTTATAAAGTCTATGTCTCTCTTGCGTGTTTTCATCGTGGAAACAAAAACAAGATAAACAATCCATTTTACAAACAACCGCGCAGAAAATGGTCAGGGTGAAGATCGAACCGAGAACCTGTCTGGTTATGACCTCCACCCTTGTATATGAGCTATTGTATGAAGTAACCTGATTCCAACCATAGCAGTTGGCTCCCATTTTGGTACTTCCATTTGATGGTCACTATTTATTAATTGATCTTGTGGAACAAAATATTTGATTATTCAAACATTACTTTTTTTCATGCCAAAATTCAGTTTTAAAATTCATGATTTCGTGTTTCATAGTAAATATATATTACAACAAAGTTAAATAATGCATTTTTCCTTTATTTGACTATGTACATATGCAATAGAATCTATAATTAATACTTTTGTTTAATTATTTGTGTAAATTAAAAAAAGTTGTATGCATTTTTAATTATCTTTATTATAAAATTTGCAGCATATTTTTTTAAACATACAAAAATAGAATTTCCATCATGATAACCCAAATAACATCAATCAATATAACTCAATTGATTGATAACACATCAATCATACACAACATCACATGAAACTGAGGCTTACCTGGGGAGAAGGGAGTTGTTGTATTGCTTCTTGCAACATACGTTGATGTTCTGGTGAAAGTTTGTTCCAGTTTAAATCCAGTTCCGATATTTTGCCAACACACCTAGCCAGACATTGTGCTATGTGGTCATCCAAACTCATACAGCTTCTCATTGTAAGTTTGATCTGTGTGAAACAGGGATGTTAAAACTCCACAATGTATATAGCCTACGGATTGAATTATATGTTGACAAATCAACTATCAATCAAACCAACTTGATTATTTATTTGAAATAAAACAATGTATAACAACTTAGAAGCTGGAAAATTGGAGGCAAAACAGGATTTGACATCTTTGTACATTTTAATAATAACGTAACCCGTGTTGGAACTGTATGGTGATTCACTGGTGATAGTTGTTACAGCAGGGTATCCTGGAACTTAATTAAATAAAAATAATAATAGGTTAGAACCTTGCCAGATTAAATAAAAATATAACCGAATGGTACACCGGCATTTTAAAATGTCCTAGAATTAAGAAAATGTTGGCTACTTCGTAGGTTTATACTTGATTTGGTTGAGCTGTCAATCAAATCACTGAGAATCAATGTAGCAAAGGAGTGGTACATTTAATCTTGTGGTTTATAAGCAAGGACAGCGTAACATTTTAAAAATGTAATTTAATTCCCACATTTATTTATCACTATCTTCTTTGAGGGATTAAATATTATGTACGCCTATCTTCTTTTGGTTTATTGTTTTATATGAATATTAAAGTTTCTTTTGGGCCTATGTGTTGTAATTTCATAACATTTTTCCAGTTTCTTAAAATACATGTTAGGTTTGACGGCAACCTCTTTTACTATACCCACTCTATTTAATTAATATGATCATAGACATGTTTTAACGAATGTAGTTTTGCCGTCTTTTTCCAGTTTTAAATTTTTATAAAAGTCTCTGTCTCTGTTGCGTTTTCATCATGGAAAGAATAATAAACCAAACTTATTGATCAGTTGCATCGTCGTACACCACACAAATGCATATAAAACATAAACAATGTAATAGCGTGCTAACATGGCTGTGGGTGGTTGGTGTCTCGTGTTATAAATTCATACATTTCCCAAACTCCAAGTGTAGATTCTTTTTTGTGGGCGACCTGCACTCCGCCCAGAATCACACTAGTGCTGCGTTGATTACTATCAACGCGAATGTCTGTCGTTAATCAGCCAAACGCGCACGATTCTTTTATGGTCTTTAATGGCGGTTTTCTATAAATAAAATAAATACAATCAAATTATTGTCAGTAAATCAGTGCTTAAAGAATAACATGAAAACTTACC
Source organism: Ciona savignyi (assembly GCA_000149265.1). Classification (NCBI taxonomy): domain Eukaryota; kingdom Metazoa; phylum Chordata; class Ascidiacea; order Phlebobranchia; family Cionidae; genus Ciona; species Ciona savignyi. The sequence goes on from CH001987.1 coordinate 536,494, forward strand.
AACTGATTAGCTTGCAGGTAAGTACAGTTAGGTTCGGTAGAAAATATCATTTAGGTTCAGTATAAGCGTTTCGTTACTAGCAAATTCAGTACTAACACAATAAAAAGAAGGAAATGAGGAATCGAGGCAATAAATAAAGGCGTGTTGTGACGTCACGACCTTGTAGGGATGACCGATCTATTATCAGGGGCAAACAAGGACGGCGCACCAACAGCATCAAACGATGTGAAATTAAAGGGAACTATAGAGATGTTACATTCCCCCCGACAAATATACAACGCATATATTTACAATAAACAACAAAAAACATCGACGTAAGTTCACGAAATAGAAACCACAAGGTTAAATACATCAGTTATTCATACTAAGGCATTTTCTGCGCAATCAAACATAATTTTGCGATCGGGCGTTTAAAGACACCATTTTTCGTCTTCACAGAAACAGTACGCACCGCGCCATGTTTGTCGGCGTAAGTGTCCACTACACGACCGAGTGTCCATTTTGCTCGTGGCTGAGACTCGTCCACCAACAATACTATGTCATCGTTCTGGATATTCGCTCGCTTCTGCAACCACTTCTGTCGTTCTATCAGATGAGGCAAAAAATCCGACAGCCAACGTTTCCAAAACACGTTGGCCAGGTGTTGTACATGCGCCCATCGACGACGAGCGTAACAATCCTTATCGTCGAAAAGTCCGGGAGCTTGATTAGGTGAACCACGTAATATCAGTAAATGGTTCGGCGTCAGCACCTCGTCATTTCGAACATCTATGGTCACTGGAACAAGAGGTCTCGAATTAAGGATCGATTCTACTTCGACAAACAAGGTCTGAAGTGTTTCGTCAGTAAGAACGGTCTTCGGTGATTGTAGGGAAGAGAGCACTCGGCGTACCGACCGTATAATTCTCTCCCATGCTCCGCCCATATGGCTAGCTACAGGGGGTTAAATGACCACGAAATTTCTTTCTGGCGTAAATGTTCCGCTATGTGCTGGTGGTTCCACTTCTTTATTGATGATCTAAGGATTTTCGCAGCACCAACAAAATTAGTACCGTTGTCACTGTAAATGTGTTCCGGTTTTCCTCTCCGTCCAGTAAATCGTCGCAACGCGTTCAGAAATGAATCTGTAGAAAGCTCACAAGCCAACCTCAAGATGCACAGCTCTCATCGTTAGACAAGTGAACAGGCAGCCGTATCTTTTTATCTGGCTACGTCCTTGTTTTACATAGAAAGGACCAAAATAATCTATTCCGACGCTACTGAACGCAGGTTTGTCGGACTGCAGGCGACAAGCAGGCAGATCGGCCATCATTTGACTTGAAGGAGTTGTACGTCTTCTTTCACAGGGTAAACACCTTGTTAATACGCGTCGCACTGCGACTCCTATCTTCAGTATCCAGTAAGTCCTTCTCAGGGAAGAAATCGTGTGTCCAGATCCAGAGTGTCCGACAAGCTCGTGGTGTTCAGTGATTACCAGTTCTGTAATATTGGAATGACAGGGGAGTATTATAGGGTGTTTTGTATCGTATTCGACAGTCGCCCTCTCTATGCGTCCACCAACGCGAAGAAGGTTTTCTTTTATAAATGGGTTAAGTCTCAAGAGAGCCCGCGTACACTCATTCTTCTTCGCTTGTTGTCCTGTCATCAAACTTGCGATAATCGGTCCAAAGTGTTTACGTTGCTCGTACTTTATCAGTTGCAGACCGGCAAATTTTATTTCTTCCACGGTAAGAGGCCCACTTGATACAGCCTCCCGATCTTGATTCACTCTTTGGCGCAAACACTCCTTGTATCTGAGCAACCACGCCGCGGCTTTCTTTAGTCGGTACCATGACGAGTAGTAGTTAATTAATCTATCCGTTGCCGGTTCAGTTTCGTTCATTGCCGTTTGACCGGGAATTAACAAGTTCACACTGACATCTTGCCGCTTGACAGGTAAAAATTCATCCGGTACTTCCGGGAGTGTAACGGGACACTTGGGCCACGTATCTTCTGTACTCCAGAGAAATTGAGGTCCATTAAGCCAACGTCCAGAAAGAGCATCTGGGTCAAGACCACGAGTAGCGTCGTCCGCCGGGTTCAATTGTGTCGGTACGTGTTTCCATCTCTTAATGTCGGTATGCCGTTCGATTTCAGCTATACGGTTTGCCACGAATGTAGGGAACCTTTTCGTGAAGTTGAATAGCGTCTGAAGTACCGCTGTTGAATCGGTCCAGAAAGTTGATTGACAGTCACTTAACTTCAATTCTCTTCTAGCAACCTGGTCATTTCTTACGGCAAGCACAGCGGCAGTCAGTTCTAATCGCGGGACGGACATGGTGCTGGTCGGTGCCACTCTTGCTTTTCCAAATAAAAAGGCACAATGCACATTACCGTTATCATCTGTACTTCGGAGATAAGACACCGCGCTGTAAGCTGCGGTTGAAGCATCTGCGAAATGGTGTAGTTCGGTAATAGCTACGTTTCCAAACTCAGGAGGGCGAAAACAGCGACTAATTCTAACGTCTTCCAGCCCCGGAAGAACGTCAAGCCACGACTTCCCACTCATCTGCTTCACTTTGCAAAACCGGTTCGTCCCAATCGAGTCCGCGCTTGCAAAGTTTCTGCCACAGAAGTCTTCCCTTTATTAGAACCGGTGCTGCAAACCCCCCAAAGGATCGTAAATGGAACTGACCACAGAGAGTATCCCTCTCTTGGTCACGGGGCTCTTCTTTTTAACGACGGTATATGTGAATTTATCACAGGATACCAACCATTGTACTCCGAGCACACGCTCATCCACACAATCGTCGATTTTCATCGTCTTAACATTCTTTGCTCTATCCTGTTCGGGAATCGAATCCAAGACCTGCTGGTTGTTGGTTAGCCATTTCGTAAGGCGAAACCCGGCTTGCTAAAGTAGGTCCCGCAGCTGCGCTACGAGTCGTACTGCTTCGTTCACATCGCGAGCTGAGACCAAACAATCATCAACATAAAAGTTGTTGGTTACCACTTCCGAGACGACGTCGTCATAAAGGTGACCAAACTCGATGGCTGTTTGTCTCAAGCAAAACGCCGCACAGCTCGGTGACGATGTTGCGCCGAATAAGTGCACCAACATCTCGTGCACTAATGGCCTTGACTCCAAATTACCGTCCTTCCACCAGAGAAAGCTCAGCGTCTTTCGATTCTTGGGTTCCACCCTCACTTGGTGGAACATCGCTTCGACATCTGCTACCAAAGCGACTTGGTGTATGCGGAGACGCATTAGCACGCCCACAAGGCTATTCATGAGGTCTGGGCCTTGCAGTAAAATATCATTAAGCGCAAGCCCTTTGTGTTTCGCTGCGCAGTCGAACACTACCCGTACCTTACCAGGTTTCCGCGGGTGCATCACAGGATGGTGAGGTATAAACCATCTGTAGTTGAACGCATTCAGTTCGTTTGTGGTCACTTCACGAGCGTAGTCATTGTCAATGTAGGTTTACATCGAGGCCAAGTACCTTTTTCGTAAATCATCGTCCTTTTGAAGTCGTCGTTTCAAGCCTTCAATTCGTTTCTCCGCTAACTGGAAATGACCGTCCACTTGGACGATGGACCTTTTCATCATATCGTGAGCCACACGATCTTCTCTTGATGTAGGATTCTCTAGAACGGCAGTCGCATCGCCAAAGTCCATTTCCCATAGTCGGTTAATTTGTCTTGAAAGACGATCTGTAGTAATGGCAGCGAGATTATTGTAGATTGTAGTTGATCGGGGCGACACACACGACGGCCCCATCAATGACCATCCTAAAGGGGTTTTCCAGGCAACAGGTTCATCCCGTTTCCCCTTTAAAATGCGCTCTACACACAGAGCCTCTGGTACATCAATACCGATCAGTAGCGTGACTGTCCCACCAGCCACATGCGGGAATTCCAATCCCTTTAAATGACACATGTCATTTATCTTCCTCTTATCAGGTATCACATTCGGTTGAACTGGAATTTGATCTACGGATACCACGTTCCGTAGGTGGATTTCGGTATTGGCATCTAGCGAACATACAGTGAAATTTGTGATCATTCCATTGTAGGAAGACTGATTACACAGTGTCGTCATCTGAATCTGTTTTCGAACGCCTGTTAACCCCAGGGCGTTCACCAAGGTCTGGCTGCAAAACGTGGCTGTAGAACCGGTATCGAGAAATGCGTAGGTGCATACTTCGCGACCTTGGAATCGAACCTTCACGGGTACTACGCACAGGTAGATATCTTGGGGTTCGAAGGCTTCGTCATTTCCCAGCTTCTCCGGGAGCATGGACGAACACGACATCGTGTGCTTTATCGGAGTCTCATTATTTGTCACCTTTTTGTCGTTGGTTGTTCCGGCATGCAACATTGTATGGTGATAGGGGCTCCCGCATTCTCCACATTCTTCCGTCGACGAGCAGTCTATCACACGGTGGCCGTGGCATAGGCATCTGAAACACAGGCCTTTGTTCAATGCGTATTCGCGACGCTCGCGAGTTCTCTTTGACCTAAATGTGTTACACTGGGACAAGCTGTGTCTCTTAAAGCACAAAATGCACATTTCACCTCGGGAATTCGGGAGCACGTGTGGTTTAGTCTCAGATACAGTGCTGCATGTTGCAACTCTCAGTTTCCTTCCACCTCTAGAACCCATCTTCACATTGTCGGCACGGCGATAAAGGCTTTCACCGTACAGTGAATTCCATATGTTAGAGTGGCGCGAAACGAATGTCACAAGATCTAAAAATCCAGCTTCTCGTTTATTTTCTTCAAAAACAATTACTGACCACTCATCCACTTCGCTTGCAGATTGTCAGGTAACTTTTGAAGAATCGGTAGAAGACAATGCAAGGAATTAAAACCGGCGTATTCGCCAACGTCTGCCAGGGCACTTCGGCACCTTTGCAATAGTATGTTCAGTTTCAGTAGGCCACTCGGATCTCTTTCCCCGACTTCCGGCGTCTTCGATAGCAATTTTGCACATGCTGCTGAAATAATGTGGGGACGACCGTACAATTGCCACAACTGTTCTCGTGCCAGGTTGTAACCGCCAACCGGGTCTTTACTAAAGTGCGATAGCTGACGTCGCACATCGGGTTCGCATTGTTGTAGCAGGTAAGTCAATCTTGCCGAGTCCGACCGTACGTGAGCCATTACATGTGTCTCAAAGTTGCGAATAAATTCGTGATAATCAAGCGGGTCGCCGTTAAACTTCATTAATTCCGGACGGGGAGGGAGAGTTCTATCACCCCAATAGTGAATCTGTTCATATCGTTCGGGAGATACGGTTCTCTGAACACGGTTCTTTCCGTCGTAACGTGGAGACGCGCGTGCTTCAGAGCTTGTACTCCTGTTGCGCCGGGTTCGGTTGCGATATACTTTCGAATCGATTACAATTTACCGATAATTTATCGAATGTAGAAAAAGGCACTGGCAGGACATTTTTAGAGGTTTCGTTTAGTATGCGAGTCGAAATATGCTTTCGGTTATCGGTAATGTTCGGGTTTCCTACCGTATCGGTTTGCTCGTGTGAACTGTTGGGCATGGTCAGCAGGTTGGGAGACTGTTCATTAGTACATTGTTCATTCCAAGCTCGTAACTCCAGTTCTGCCATCTCCGTATTCCGTCTAGATTCTCGTCGAGCTTCCTCGGCTTTCCGTATAGATTCTCGTCGAGCTTCCTCGGCTTTCCGTTCGGCCGCTTCTTGGGCCGCAGCAACCTTTTCCTTTTCTTGCTGGTCGACCTGTAAAACTTCTAGGCGAGCTTTCTGTGCTCGAACATAAGCTTCACGTCGTTTCACGCTCGACCGAGAACTGCGTAGTGAGCTTGCACTATCGCTGATGGTATACAACCTGTCAGGACTCTTTGGGGATATTGCCGATTTATCAGACAAGGCGTCATTTATTTGAAACCAATCGCCAATACGGGTATCAAATTCTACTTTGCATTGAACTATACCTTTTAGAGGTTGATGGCCTTCAGAGTTTAATTCTTCTGGTGTGAATGCTTCCGAGGCAAGGGAGAGAAGTCTTTGGTAAAGGTCATCTATTACCGATACCAACTTCTTCAGCTCGGAAGCTGATCCTGGATCAATCATCAAGCACTCTGCTAAAATGTATTTCTTGCGAAGGTTAGCTTCCACAACATCAAACTCTTTTAAATTGTCTGACGCCATGATCGTTTCAATATTGTTAGGTTCAGCAAACTGACCGAGAGTCAGTTGAAAACTTTAATGTAGATTCTTTTTTGTGGGCGACCTGCACTCCGCCCTTTCTTTTTTGTGGGCGACCTGCACAGTTAGGTTCGGTAGAAAATATCATTTAGGTTCAGTATAAGCGTTTCGTTACTAGCAAATTCAGTACTAACACAATAAAAAGAAGGAAATGAGGAATCGAGGCAATAAATAAAGGCGTGTTGTGACGTCACGAACTTGTAGGGATGACCGATCTATTATCAGGGGCAAACAAGGACGGCGCACCAACAGCATCAAACGATGTGAAATTAAAGGGAACTATATAGATGTTACACCAAGGATAAACATGAGTATCCTTTCCCACTATATGATGGGGCTGCTAGGATTGGGATTGACTAGGTTGTGTCTTGTCGGCAGGTGATGTCATTAATTTGGTGTTCTTTCTTCTGCAGGATGGAATGGTGCCAGGGGCATGTGACAATACGACCTGTACTAGGGTCGGGACAATGAATGGAATCTGGACTGACTAGCTTAAAAACAAAATAACCAAATTTGGTTATTTTAACATGTGATCATTCAAAAAAAAATCTTCCAAATTACTTATGAAACTGCTAAAGTTTTGTCTTGTTGAAAAACTAAATGATATAACTTTTAAAACAGCAACATACCTTTGTATTTGAAATTTTTAAGTAAACTTTTCCTGTAGTTTATGGCTATTTTAATTTAATTTTCAGCTAAACTTTTTTAAAAAACAAAGGATTTTTTTCGTAATACCGATTTTTGGGTGATGTGAATATCTTTACTGTTATTGGCCACATTGTTCGCTAACATTTTTTCCTAAAAATGGAATGGGTGGATCTAAGTGACGTAATAATATTTTAATGATGTCATCAACCAAAAATACTTGAACAAATTTGTAAAAATAAGTTGGGCCGTTTTGTCAACAGATCAAGTACTGCATTAATTTATAAGAAAGATTATGACGTGGACAACTGGATTGTGAGGTCATCAAAAAAATAAAAACTTAATAATTTTTAAAAATTTATTTCGGAAACGGCAGACAATTCGATGAGATGTATTTTAAAATCAACCCCATTAAAATATCAAGCTTTGGGAGGAGTGTGGGTAGTAGTGATGAGGATATTTAGTGCTTAGGGCAGGATAATATTGCGGTATGGACTACTGGTAATTGAAATAGGTAGGTAGGGCATAAATGTGTGTGTTTCATGGCAATACATCTTATTATAAACAACTCATTTTATACACAACCGCGCGGAAAGTGGTCAGGATGAAGATCGAACCGAGAACCTGTCTGGTTATAACCTCCACTCTTGTATATGAGCTATTGTATGAAGTAACCTGGTTCCAACCATAACAGTTGGCTACCATTTTGGCACTTCCATTTGATGGTCATTATTTATAAACTGTTCAAGTGGAACAAAATATTTGATTATTTGAACATTAGTTTCTTTTTATGCCAAAATTCAGTTTTAAAATTCATGATTTCATGTTTCATATTAAATATATATCACAACAAATGTAAATAATGCATTTTTTCTCTTTGACTTTGCACATAGGCAATAGGATCTATAATTAATACTTTTGTTTAATTTTTTGTGTGTATTCAAAAGAGCTGTATAATGCATTTTTAATTATATTGAATATAAAATTTGCAGCATATTTATTAAAACAAATAAAAAATAGAATTCCCATCATGATTACCCAAATGGCTTAAATCATTTAAACTCAATTGATTTAAAACACATCACGTATAGGCAACATCACATAAAACTAAGGCTTACCTGGAAAGAAGGGAGTTGTTGTATTGCTTCTTGCAACATACGTCGACCTTCTAGTGAAAGTTTGCTCCAGTACAAATCCAGTTCCGATATTTTGCTAACACACCCAGCCAGACATAGTGCTGTGTGGTCATCCAACCTCACATAGCCTCTCACTGTAAGTTTGATCTGTGTGGAACAGGAATGTTAAAACTCCACAATGAATATATCCTGTGGATTGAATTATATATTCAAAAATTAACTATCAATCAAACCAACTTTATTGCTAATATTTAAAATAAATTATTTCGGAAACGGCAGACAAATCGATGAGATTTATTTTAAAATCAACCCCATTAAAATATTGTTTTTAGAGAGGGGGTGTGGGTAGTAATGATGAGGATATCTAGTGATTGGGGCAGCGTAATAATGTGGTATGGACTACTGGTAATTGAAATAGGTGGGTAGGGTATGAATGTGTGTGTTTCATGACAATAAAACTCATTATAAACAACTCAGTCCATTTTACACACATCCGCGCGGAAAGTAGTCAGGATGAAAATCGAACCGAGAACCTGTCTGGTAATCACCTCCACTCTTGTATATGAGCTATTGTATGAAGTAACCTGGTTCCAACCATAACAGTTGGCTCCCATTTTGGCACTTGCATTTGATCGTCATTAATTATTTACGGGGGGATGTGAAACAAAAATATTTGATTATTTAAACATTAGTATCTTTTCATACCAAAATTCAGTTTTAAAATTCATCATTTCATGTTTCATAATAAATATATATCACAACAAATAAAAATAATGCATTTTTCCTTATTTGACTATGCACATAGGCAGTAGGATCTATAATTAATACTTTTGTTTAATTTTTTGTGTGTATTCAAAAAAGTTGTATAATGCATTTTTATTTATATTGAATACAAAATTTGCAGCATCATTTTTTTAAACAAATAAACATAAAATTTCCATCATGATCACCCAAATAGCTTACATTATTTAAACTTAATTCATTTAAAACACATCAATCATACAAAACATCACATGAAACTGAGGCTTACCTGGGGAGAAGGGAGTTGTTGTATTGCTTCTTGCAACATACGTTGACCTTCTGGTGAAAGTTCGCTCCAGTTCAAATTCAGTTCCGATATTTTGCCAACACACCCCAGCCAGACATTGTGCTGCGTGGTCATCCAACCTCTTATAGCTTCTCACTGTGAGTTTGATCTGTGTGGAACATGAATGTTAAAACTCCACAATGAGATATATCCTGTGGATTAAATTATTTATATCATAATCATATATCAATCAAACCAACGTTATTATTCATTTGATATAAAACAAGGTAATAACAACTTAGCAGCTTGAATATTGGGGACAAAACATGATTTGATATCTTTGTACATTTTATTAATATAGTAGCCCGTGTTGGAACTGTATGGTGATTCACTGGTGATAGTTGTTACCGCAGGTTATCCTGGAAGTTAACCACATTATACAAGAAAGGTCTTAGGGACCAGTCCATGATGGGTTTGGAACTTTGCAAGATTAAACAAAAATATAACCAAATGGTACACCGGCATTTTAAATTGTCTTTGCAATAAGAAAAATGGTGGCTACTTCGTAGGTTTATACCTGATTTGGTTGAGCTGTCAACAAATCCCCGAGAGTCTATTTAGCAAAGGAGTGGTACCTTTAATCTTATGGTTTATAAGCAAGGACAGATTAACATTTTAAAAATGTAATTTAATACCCACATTTACTTATCCACTACCTTCTTTGAGGTAATAAATATTATGTAGGCCTATCTTCTTTTTATTTATTGTTTTATATGAATATTAAAGTTTCGTTTGGTCCTATGTGTTGTAATTTTATAACATTTTTTAGTTTATAAAATACACCTTAGGTCTAACGGCAACCTCTTTAAGTATACACACTGTATTTCATTAATATGATTATAGACCTGTTTTAAAGAATATAGTTTTGCCGTCTTTTTCCAGTTTTAATTTTTTATAAAAGTCTCTGTCTCTGTTGCGTGTTTTCATAGTGAAAATAAAAATAAACCCAACTAGTTGATCAGTTGCACCATCGTACACCGCACAAATGCATATACCACATACACCAATGTAATAGCTTGCTAACATGGCTGTGGGTGGTTGGTGTATCGTTTTATAACTCCCTACATTTTCCAAAATCCAGGAATAAACATGAGCATCCTTCCCCACTATGTGATGGGGGCTGTTAGGATTGACCAGGTTGTGTCTTGTCGTCAGGTGATGTTATTAATTTGGTGTTTATTCTTCTGCAGGATGGAATTGTGCCAGGGGCATGTGACAGTCCGACCTAGACTAGGGTCGGGACAATGAATGGAATCTAGACTGAATAGCTTAAAAACGAGATAACCAAATTTGGTTATTTTGACATGTGATTATTCAAAATAAAATATCTTTGAAATTACTTATGAAACTGCTAAAGTTTTGTCTTGTTGAAAAACTAAATGTTATAACTTTTAAAACAGCAACATACCTTTGTATTTGAAATTTTTAAGTAAACTTTTCCTGGAGTTTTTGGCTATTTTAATTTAATTTTCAGGTAAAACTTTTTTAAAAAACAAAGGATTTTTTTCGTAATACCACGTTTTTGGGGGATTTGAACATCTTTACTCTTATTGGCCACATTGTTCTCTAACATTTTTGCTAAAAAATGGAATGGGTGGATCTAAGTGACGTAATAATATTTTAATGATGTCATCAAACCAAAAATACTTGAGCAAATTTGTAAAAATAAGTTGGGCCGTTTTGTCAACTGATCAACCACTGTATTAATTTATAAGAAAGATTATGACGTGGACAACCGGATTGTGAGGTCATCAAAAAAATAAAAACCTTAGAATTTTTGAAATGTTATTTCGGAAACGGCAGAAAATTCGATGAGATGTATTTTAAAATCAACCCCATTAAAATATTGTGCTTTGTGAGTGGGTGTGGGTAGTAGTGATGAGGATATTTAGTGATTGGGGCACGGTAATAATGTGGTATGGACTACTGGTAATTGAAATAAGTGGGCATGGCATAAATGTGTGTGTTTCATGACAATAAAGCTCATTATAAACAACTTAGTCCATTTTACAGACAACCGCGCAGAAAGTGGTCAGAGTGAAGATCGAACCAAGAACCTGTCTGGTTATAAACTCCACTCTTGTATATGAGCTATTGTATGAGGTAACCTGGTTCCAACCATAACAGTTGGCTCCCATTTTGGAACTTGCATTTGATCGTCATTATTTATTTACGGGGGGATGTGAAACAAAAATATTTGATTATTTAAACATTAGTTTCTTTTTATGCCAAAATTCAGTTTTAAAATTCATAATGTCATGTTTTATAATAAATATATATCACAACAAATGTAAATAATGCATTTTTTCTTATTTGACTATGCACATAGGCAGTAGGATCTATAATTAATACTTTTGTTTAATTTATTGTGTGTATTCAAAAGAGTTGTATAATGCATTTTTAATTATATTCAATATAAAATTTGCAGCATATTTATTAAAACAAATAAAAAATAGAATTCCCATCATGATTACCCAAATAGCTTAAATCATTTAAACTTAAATTAGTTAAAACACATCAATCATACACAACATCACATGAAACTGAGGCTTACCTGGGGAAAAGCGAGTTGTTGTATTGCTTCTTGCAACATACGTTGACCTTTTGGAAAAAGTTTGTACCAGTTCAAATTCAATTCTGATATTTTGCCAACACACCCAGCCAGACATTGTGCTGTGTGGTCATCCAACCACCCATAGCTTTCCACTGTAAGTTTGATCTGTGTAGAACAGGAATGTTAAAACTCCACAATGAATATATCCTGTGGATTGAATTCTATATTCAATAATCAACTATCAAACAAACCAATTTGAATATTCATTTGAAATATAACAACGTCTAACAACTTAGCAGCTGGAATATTTGGGGCAAAACATGATTTGATATCTTTATACATTTTATTAATATAGTAGCCCGTGTTGGAAACTGTATGGTGATACGCTGACGATAGTCGTTATATCAGGGTTTCCTGGAACTTAACCAAATTATACAAAAAGGTCTTAGGGACGAGCCCATAATGGGTGAGAACCTTGCCAGATTAAACAAAAGTATAACCGAATGGTACACTGGCATTTTAAATTGTCCTTGCAATAAAAAAAATGGTGGCTACTTCGCAGGTTTATACCCGATTTGGTTGAGCTGTCAATCAAATCCCCGAGAGTCTATGTAGCAAAGGAGTGGTACCTTTAATCTTACGTTTTATAAACAAGGACAGATTAACATTTTAAAAATGTAATTTAACTCCCACATTTACTTATCCACTATTTTCTTTGAGGTATTAAATATTATGTAGGCCTATCTTATTTTTATTTATTGTTTTATATGAATAATAAAGTTTCTTTTGGACCTATGTGTTGTAATTTTATAACATTTTTTAGTTTATAAAATACACCTTAGGTTTGACGGCAACCTCTTTGACTATACTTACTCTATTTATGGGTCCCATTTGATAAAATGGGACACATATTGTTTTTGTCCGTTTTTTTTTCTTTTTTTTTCGTCAAACGCTTGACAGGCATAGCATGGCAGCCCCAACATTTACCAGAAGGAATAATGGAATCGCAATGAAACTTGGTTTTGTTAGAACGCTAAATGATATAACTTTTAAAACAGCAACAATTTTTAAACAGCAACATACCTTTGTATTTGAAATTTTAAGGTTACCTTTTCCTGGAGTTAATAGCTATTTTAGTTTAATTTTCATGTAAAATTTTTTCAAAAATAAAAGATTTTTTTCGTAATACCCTGATTTAAGGGGATGTAAATATCTTTACTGTTATTGGCCACATTGTTCTCTAACATTTTTTATAAAAAAATGGGATGGGTGTACCTAAGTGACGTAATAATATTGTAATGATGTCATCAAACCAAAAATACTTGAGCAAATTTGTAAAAATTAGTTGGGTCGTTTTGTCAACTGATCAACTACTGCATTAATTTATAAGCAAGATTATGACGTGGGCAACTGGATTGTGAGGTCATTAAAAAAAATAAAATCTTTAGAATTTTTGAAAAATTTATTTTAGAAATGGCAGACAATTTGGTGTGTTGTGGCGACGTGTTCAGCGAAGCGTTAATAATGCCTTTTTCTTGTTACCGTCTTTTCGTGTGTTGTATTATTGCAGATAGGTCATTACAAAGTCGCCCGCACAAAAAACGCAGTGCAGTACGCTACAATGGTGACCCTCGACGTTTCAGAACAGATTATTTTCCGAATGAATTCTATTATAAGCCAAGAACAGAAAAACGCCGTAGCCCTTAAACTGCCCACGTGCTGGACAGGCCAGCCACGAGTATGGTTCTAACAGACGGAGGCGCAATTTGCTCTAAAGAACATCTCGGCAGATCAGACAAAATATTTTCATGTCGTAGCGGCGTTGGACCAAAGTACGGCATGCCGCCTGCTTAATTTACTTGAAAATCCGCCCGAAAAAAAAGGATCAGGCAATCAAAGAGCGATTAATCAGTGTTTTCTGCCTGACGCAGTCACAGAGAGAAAAGCGACTGCTCCACATGCCGCCTTTGGGTGACCGAATGCCATCCTCACTTATGGATAAAATGCTGGCCCTGCTGGGTAGGGAGAAAGAATGCTTCCTTTTCCGGGAGTTATTCTTGGAACGTATGCCTGCCAACATAAGAACGGTCCTTGCTTCTCAGGATTTTGTCGATAATCGCAATTTAGCAAGGCAGGCTGACGAAATATTATTGGCAGGCCGAGAGGACGTGGACATCTTCATTTCAAAAGTACAAAGCCGTAGGTTTCGCCCACAACCAGCCTGAGAAATCGTCACTGACGCCATCTGCTTCTTTCACCAAAGTTTCGGAAACAGAGCGCGTTAATGTCGCCCTCATTGTGCGTTTAAGGGAAACTGCAGAGCCGACCGTCCATATCTGCTGCGACGGCTGGCACAGAACGCAGCCTTTTCTACGTTTGGGATAGATTGTCAGGTTGCAATTTGCTGGTTGAAACGGGAGCCGAAATCGGCGTTCTTCCCCCTACAGGACTTGAACGTCGCACCAACAAACCCGGCAAAAACCTCCTCGCGGCTAATGGCAGCAATATTCGTACATACGGTTCACGATTGGAATCATTGGATCTACCCTCCGGTAAATTCAATTGGAAATTTGTTTTAGCTGACGTATCTTGACCGCTACTTGGTGCCAATTTCTTAAGGGCAAATGCCTTGTTAGTGGATATCAAGCGCCGACGCCCAATCAATACAGAAACGTTTACTAGCACCCCAACCAGCACGACGTGCCAATCAGCAGCCTCGTCTCAACGTTGTTTTATCGGGCAAATCCGTGTATGCCCAGTTGCTGGCTGAATTCCCCGCAGTTACAACGGCTCATTTCTCCCAATCGACATTACCCAAGCATGGAGTTGAGCACCACATTATTACCAGCGGTCCGCCTGTACATTCACGTGCTCGGCAACTGCACCCCGAGAAGCTCGCCGTGGCCAAGCACGAGTTCCGTAACATGTTAAATATGGGAATCATTCGAAGGTCGTCCAGTCCATGGGCATCGCCACTGCACATGGTTTCTAAATCTTCCGGTGAGTGGAGACCATGCGGAGACTACAGGCGGCTTAATGCAGCCACGCAACCGGATCGCTATGCCATCCCCCATATTCAAGATTTTTCGGCCCGTTTGGCTGGGTCTTGCATTTTCTATAAAACTGATTTGATTCGAAGATACCACCAGGTTCCCATTGCGCCAGAGGATATTCTGAAGACCAATGTGATTACGCCCTTTGGGTGTTATGAATTTGTACGAATGCCTCTCGGATTAAAAAACGCGGCACAGGCATTTCAGCGCCTGGTGGACACCGTCTGCCAATCGTTAGATTTTGTATATGTTTACCTTGACGATATTCTGGTAGCAAGCAAGTCAACCTCCGAACACCTAGACCATTTACGACAACTTTTTCAGCATCTTGCGGACCACGATCTGGTTGTTAATGTAGGCAAGTGTCAATTCGTAGTCTCATAAATTCATTTTCTGGGACACCGCGTGAACCAACAAGGTGCTCGACCGCTGCCAGAGAAAGTGGCAGCCGTTCAGTTGTTTCCCCGCCCAACGACGATCAAAGAGCTTCAACAATTCGCAGGTATGATTAATTTCTACCACCGCTTTATACCTTGTGCAGCACGTATCATGTCTCCTATTTACGAGTCATTTTCTGGAAAACCGACAAAACTGGTTTGGAACGAGGCATTGGTTTCAGTTTTCGAAGAGGCGAAAACCGCTTTAGCGAACGCCACGCTCCTGCACCATCCATTGCATCAGGCACCCACTGGTCTAACCACCGATGCCTCGCAGCACGCCATCGGCGCTGTTCTGCAACAATTCATTGACGGCGCATGGCGATCCCTAGCGTTTTTTAGCAAACGCTTACGTCCCCCGGAACTTAAATACAGTGCGTTTGACAGGGAATTACTCGCCTTGCTCCTAGCGATACGACACTTTCGCTATTTTCTCGAAGGTCGCAGTTTCACGGCTTACACCGACCACAAACCACTTACATTTGCCTTTTTCAATACATCAAGTCCATGGTCAGCGAGACAACAACGTCAATTAGCTGCCATCTCATAGTATACAACGGACGTACGTCACATCGATGGCAAACGCAATCAAGCTGCTGACGCCCTCTCTCGCATTTCGATCAATGCCACGCAATTGCAGCTTGACATGGATTACTGGGTGGACGAACTTCCCTGGGTCCTGCTGGGCATCCGCACCGCCCCTAAAGAAGACTTGAAAGCTTCTTCAGCGGAATTAGTATACGGAGCGAATTTAGTAGTTCCCGGGGATTTTTTTTGGTGTAAGCCAAGCGCTACCTTCTCAAATACTACCAGCAGTAAAAGAGACGATTGGTCGACTACTACCAACACCTATGTCACGCCATGGTCTAGTTCCCACAAGAGTACCACCAGTTTTGGACACATGTCTGTACGTTTTCTTACGAAACGACAAACACCGTCCACCTTTGACGCCACCGTACAACGGTCCGTACCGTGTCATCAGCCGCAAACCACAAGACTTTAACCACAAGACTTTATTTTGATCCGCCGAAAAAAAACGCAAAGTTTTCATTTATTTTTTACGCCGATTAACTTGTGCGCGACCTGCGGTAAACCACACAACATACTAATTGTAATTATATCTTAACTTAGGCTTTAAGGTCAGATTTTTATTCAACGGTAGTTGAAAGAGTAATCTTTGTTCGAAAACTTATCGATTGCTGTTGTTTCTGCATGTTGGAACTGCAAGTTCCGTATTCATTGCTTTCTTGAAGTTTACCGTTTTTTCGTTTAATTGTATTTTAGCCTATATACTACTTACAAATACAATCGATTATTCACTATCTGTTGACAATTGCTAAATATTATAATTTAAGATTAATACAACATTTACAGTCCTCGAAATCCCCCACGGCAAAAACAAATTTATTTCAACACTTTTCTGGGTCAATAAAACGATTAAGAGGCAAGTCGTCATCTACTGTATTATCAAATGCGTTTGGTATTTGACTACTAATTAGCGTTAATAATCGTTTTTTTTCGATGCAAAGTCGCTATCTAAAATGTTGAAGAATAGCATGGTATTATAACAATGGTCCGAAAAAAGGAAGCATAGTTTTTTATAACGTCTAAGTTACACTTTAATTAGTAAAAGCAACGACAAATAAAACGCTTATTCCACCTACTACAAAGAATGGCGTTTTGATAACATAAAATATTGCGTCATTAGGCTTAAAATCTGGTCAATACAACGAATTGCTTTTAACATTATTTTGGTTTCCTATATTTCTACGCCGATTAGCAAACGTAGACTAATCAATTTATTAAGCTGAAAAAAACGCGGAATGTATGCTCACGGGGAAAACAATGTAAAAATATACAGTATTGCATAAAACAACCAAAATCGTTGAGGTTATTTCAGTGAGAATTCACGATTTAGCAAGCTCTGAATATCGTGTTACATATGGCCATGGGTACTACATTTTCTAGATTAAAAAAAAAATTAAAATATAAAGAAAATAGTTTTAAAGCGCACATCGGCAGTTTTATCAAGTTTTTTTAACAAATTACAACGTTCCAACACAAAACTCGAAATTTAAATTTTAATTACGCCAGCAATCAGCTGTCAATCAAATCTCCGAGAGACTACGTCGCTTTGATCCTAGCACCCCGATTTGCTGAGTTGACAATTCGGCAAATTTAATTAGATAAATATATGGAGCGCGTGTCTCGCAATCGCATGTACTTCCTCATTCGGTATTATTGTATTTTGTTCTTTTAAACTGTAGGCCTATCATTTTCGAATTATCCATTCCAAACTAAATAGACGGTGTTCACTATTCTAACATTAACGTTGGATTAAGGATTTAGGTATTACTCAGTGGTTTAGGTATTACTCACGCCAAATAATCTATTTATAGTTTATTACACGCATCCCCGCACTCAATATCGAAAAGACGCGGTTCGGTCTAATTAATTTTAATGTCACTGTTAGTGTGTCGTATCCGACTTAAAAGCCGCGCAAAGTTAAATTAACAATCCTACACGCGTGGGAATATGCCAGGGCTAGTTTTTATTGTTAATTTTTTTCACGGTACGGTTCTTAGTCGAAAAAGATCGGTTCCAGTACGGCCAGAATTTTTATCGGGCCCTGATTGTGGTATGGGCTATGTGACATCAATCATACACAACATCGCATGAAACTGAGGCTTACCTGGGGAGAAGGGAGTTGTTGTATTGCTTCTTGCAACATACGTCGACCTTCTGGTGAAAGTTCGTTCCATTCCAAATCCAGTTCCGAAATTTTGCCAACACACCCAGCCAGACATTGTGCTGCGTGGTCATCCAACAACCCACTGCATCCCACTGTAAGTTTGATCTGTGTAGAACAGAAATTTTAAAACTCCACAATGAATATGGCCTGTGGATTAAATTATTTATATGTATTCTAATCATATATCAATCAAACCAACTTGAATATTTATTGGAAATATAACAAGGTATAACAACTTGGCAGCTGGAATATTGGGGCAAAACATGATTTAATATCTTTGTACATTTTATTAATATAGTAGCCCGTGTAGGAACTGTATGGTGATTCACTGGTGATAGTTGTTACAGCAGGGTATCCTGGAACTTAACCAAATTATACAAGAAAGGTTTTAGAGACGAGCCAAAAATGGGTGAGAACTTAGCCAGATTAAACAAAAATATAACCAAATGGTACACCGGCATTTTAAAATGTCCTAGTAATAAAAAATGGTGGCTACTTCGCAGGTTTATACTTGATTTGGTTGAGCTGTCAATCAAATTCCCAAGAGTCTATGTAGCAAAGGCGTGGTACCTTTAATCTTGTTTTTTATAATCAAAGACAGCGTAACATTTTAAAAATGTAATTTAATTCCCACTTTTATTGATCATTATCTTCTTTAAAGTAATAAATATTATGTAGGCCTATCTTCTTTTTATTTATTGTTTTATATGAGTATTAAAGTTTCTTTTGGGCCTATGTGTTGTAATTTTATAACATTTAAACAGTTTATTAAAATACACCTTAGGTTTGACGGCAACCTCTTTGACTATACCCACTGTAATTAATAAATATAACCATAGACATGTTTTAAAGAATGTAGTTTTGCTGTCTTTTTCCAGTTTTAAATTTATATAACAGTCTCTGTCTCTGTTGCGTGTTTTCATGGTGGAAATAAAAATAACTAGTTGATCAGTTGATCAGTTGCACCATCGTACACCACAAAAATGCATATGCCACATACACAATGTAATAGCTTGCTAACATGGTGTGGTTGGTGTCTCGTGTTAAAACTCCATACATTTCCCAAACTCCAGGGATAAACATGAGTATCCTTCCCCACTATGTGATGGGGGCTGCTAGGATTGGGATTGACCAGGTTGTGTCTTGTCGACAGGGTGATGTTATTAATTTGGGGTTTATTCTTCTGAAGGATGGAATGGTGCCAGGGGCATGTGACAGTCCGACCTGGACGAGGGTCGGGACAATGAATGGAATCTGGACTGAGTAGCTTAAAAACGAAATAACCAAATTTGGTTATTTTGACATGTGATCATTCAAAATGAAATATCTTCTAAATTCCTTATTGAAACTGCTAAAGTTTGGTCTTGTTGGAAAGCCAAATGATATATCTTTTAAAACAGCAACAATTATTAAACAGCAACATACTTTTGTGTTTGAAATTTTTAAGTAAACTTTTCCTGGAGTTAATGGCTATTTTAGTTTAATTTTCCACTAAAACTTTTTCAAAAAACAAACGATTTTTTTGTAATACCATGAATTTTTTTATAATACCACGTTTTTGGGGGATTATAATTTCTTTACTGTTATTGGCCACATTATTTCTAGCATTTTTTTATAAAAAATGGGATGGGTGGACCTAAGTGACGTAATAATATTTTTAATGATATCATCAAACCAAAAATACTTGAGCAAATTTGTAAAAATAAGTTGGGTCACTTTGTCAACAAATCAACTACTGCATGGATTTATAAGAAAGAATATGACGTGGACAATCAGATTGTGAGGTCATCAAAAAAATAAAAACTTTTGAATTAAAAAAAAAAAATCGGAGACGGCAGACAATTCGACGTGATGTATTTTAAAATCAACACCATTAAAATATTGTGCTTTGGGGGGGTTGGGGGAAACTTGTAGTAGTGATCAGGATATCTAGGGATTTGGACAGGGTAATATTGTGGTATAGACTTGTCGGTAATTGAAATAAGTGTGCAGTATTATTACAACAAACTTAAATAATGCATTTTTTCCTTATATGACTATGCACATATGCAATGGGATCTATAATTTATACTTTTGTTTAATTTTTTGTGTGTATTCAAAAAAGTTGCATAATGCATTTTTAATTATTTTAAATATAAAATTTGCAGAATATTTATTAAAACAAATAAAAAATAGAATTCCCATCATAATTACCCAAATAGCTTAAATCATTTAAACTCAATTCATTTAAAACACATCAATCATACACAACATCACATGAAACTGAGGCTTACCTGGGGAGAAGGGAGTTGTTGTATTGCTTCTTGCAACATACTTTGACCTTCTGGAGAAAGTTCGTCCCAGTTCAAATCCAGTTCCGGTATTTTGCCAACACACCCAGCCAGACATTGTGCTGCGTGGTCATCCAACCACCCATCGCTTCCCACTCTAAGTTTGATCTGTGTAGAACAGGAATGTTAAAAATCCACAATGAATATATCCTGTGGATTAATTTCTATATTCAATAATCAACTATCAAACAATCGAATTTAAATATTTATTTGAAATATAACAAGTTATAACAACTTAGCAGCTGGAATATTGGGGACAAAACACGATTTGATATATTTGTACATTTTATTAATATAGTAGCCCGTGTTGGAACTGTATGGTGATTCACTGGTGATAGTTGTTACAGCAGGGTATCCTGGAACTTAATCAAATTATACAGGAACGGTCTTAAGGACGAGCCCATAATGGGTGAGAACCTTGCCAGATTAAACAAAAGTATAACCGAATGGTACACCAGCATTTTAAATTGTCCTAGTGATAAGAAAATGGTGGCTACTTCGTAGGTTTATACTTGATTTGGTTGAGGTGTCAATCAAATCCCTGAGAGTCTATGTAGCAAAGAAGTGGTATCTTTTTAGCAAAGAAGTGGTATTGTTTTCTATGAATATTGAAGTTTCTTTTGGTCCTATGTGATGTAATTTTTTCAGTTTATTTAAATACACCTTAGGTTTGACGGCAACCTCTTTGACTATACCCACTTTATTTAATTAATATGATTATAGACATGTTTTAACGAAAGTAGTTTTGCTGTCTTTTTCCAGTTTTTAAATTTTTATAAAAGTCTCTGTCTCTGTTGCGTGTTTTCATAGTGAAAATAAAAATAAACCCAACTAGTTGATCAGTTGCACCATCGTACACCACACAAATGCATATGCCACATACACAATGTAATAGCTTGCTAACATGGTGTGGTTGGTGTCTCGTGTTATAACTCCCTACATTTCCCAAACTCCATGGATAAACATGAGTATCCTTCCCCACTATGTGATGGGGGCTGCTAGGATTGGGATTGACCAGGTTGTGTCTTGTCGACAGGGTGATGTTATTAATTTGGTGTTTATTCTTCTGAAGGATGGAATGGTGCCAGGGGCATGTGACAGTCCGACCTGGACGAGGGTCGGGACAATGAATGGAATCTGGACTGAGTAGCTTAAAAACAAGATAACCAAATTTGGTTATTTTGACATATGATTGTTCAAAATAAAATATCTTCCAAATTACTTATGAAACTGCTAAAGTTTGGTCTTGTTGGAAAACTAAATGATATATCTTTTAAAACAGCAACAATTTTTAAACAGCAACATACCTTGGTATTTGAAATCTTTTAATAAACTTTTCCTGGAGTTTATGGCTATTTTAGTTTAATTTACAAGTAAAAATTTTCAAGTAAAAAAAAACCATGTTTGTCTAATTTATCACCCAACATTTTGGTTTCTGCATATCAAGACCATGTTGTCTAACAAATGACAAAGTTTAATTGCAATCCCATAATTCCTTCTGAAAGATGTCGGGGCGCCATGCCATGCCTGTCAAGCGTTTGACGAAAAAAATAAAATAAAAAAAC
>CH001987.1:558375-604299 GCA_000149265.1 Ciona savignyi
CGTTTGACGAAAAAAATTAAAATAAAAAAACGGGACAAAAAACCCATATGGGGTCCCATTTTTTTCAAATGGGGGCCCCCCAAAAAAAAATATCCCCGCCTCTCATGATACCCAAATAGCTTAAATCATTTAAACCTGATTTATTTAAAACACATTAATCATACACAAAATCACATAAAACTGAGGCTTACCTGGGGAGAAGGGAGTTGTTGTATTGCTTCTTGCAACATACGTTGGCCTTCTGGTGAAAGTTCGTTCCAGTCCATATCCAGTTCCGATATTTTGCCAACACACCCAGCCAGACATTGTGCTGTGTGGTCATCCAAACCCCAATTGCTGCTTACTGTAAGTTTGATCTGTGTGGAACAGAAATGTTAAAACTCCACAATTAATATTTCTTGTGAATTGAATTATATATTCAAAAATCAACTATCAATCAAACCAATTTGAATATTTATTTGAAATATAACAAGTTTTAACAACTTAGCAGCTAAAATATTGGGGGCAAAACATGATTTGATATTTTAATACATTTTATTAATATAGTAGACCGTGTAGGAACTGTATGGTGATTTCATGGTGATAGTTGTTACAGCAGGATATCCTGGAACTTAACCAAAGTATACAAGAAAGGTCTTAGGGACGAGCCCGTAATGGGTGAGAACCTTGCAAGATTAAACAAAAATATAACCAAATGGTACACTGGCATTTTAAATTGTCCTAGTAATAAGAAAATGGTGGCTAGTTCGTAGGTTTATACTTGATTTGGTTGAGCTGTCAATCCAATCCCCGAGAGTCTATGTAGCAAAGGAGTGGTACCTTTGAAATTGTGTATTATAAGCAAGGACAGTTTAACATTTTAAAAATGTAATTTAATTCCCACATTTACTTATCCACTACCTTCTTTGAGGTATTAAATATTATGTAGGCCTATCTTCTTATTATTTATTGTTTTATATGAATATTGAAGTTTCTTTTGGGCCCATGTGTTGTAATTTTTTCAGTTTATTTAAATACACCTTAGGTTTGACGGCAACCTCTTTGACTATACCAACTCTATTTAATTAATATGATTATAGACATGTTTTAACGAAACTGGTTTTGCTGTCTTTTTTCAGTTTTAAATTTTTATTAAAGTCTCTGTCTCTGTTGCATGTTTTATAGTGAAAATAAAAATAAACCGAACAAGTTGATCAGTTGCACGGTGCACCATCGTACACCACACAAATGCATATGCTACATACACAATGTAATAGTTTGCTAACATGGCTGAATGTAGTTGGTGTCTCGTGTTAAACCTCTCTACATTTTCCAAACTCCAGGGATAAACATGAGTATCCTTCCCCACTATGTGATGGGGGCTGCTAGGATTGGGATTGACCAGGTTGTGTCTTGTCGGCAGGTGATGTTATTAATTTGGTGTTCTTTCTTCTGCATGATGGAATGGTGCAAGGGGCATGTAACAGTTCGACCTGGACTAGGGTCGGGACAATGAATGAAATCTGGACTAAGTAGCTTAAACACAAGATAACCAAATTTGGTTATTTTGACATGTAATTAATCAAAATAAAATATCTTCCAAATTACTCATGAAACTGCTAAAGTTTTGTCTTGTTGGAAAGCTGAATGATATATCTATTAAAACATCAACAATTTTTAAACAGCAACATACCTTAGTATTTGAAATTTTTTAATAAACTTTTCCTGGAGTTTATGGCCCGATGGTCTAGCGGTTAAGTGCGTCGCCTTTCAATCGAAAGGTTGCAGGTGCGAAACTGGTCGCTAGCTAGTCGGTTGTGTCCTTGGGCAAGGCACTTTGCGGTCATTGCCTGAACCCAGCGGATTAATGGGTTCTACCAAATTAAAGGAACGTGTCTATCATATACAACACACTGCAACAGCTCCGGTAACCCGACGATGGGCGCGAGGTGATCTGACGATTGCCCGTGTGATAACCCCCTAGGTTTTCCCATTCACGGGGATAAACATGAATATCCTATCCTATCCTATCCTATCTTATCCTATGGCTATTTTTGTTTAATTTTCAGGTAAAACTGTTTTAAAAACAAAGGAATTGTTTCGTAATACCACGTTTTTGGGGGATTTGAATATCTTTACTGTTATTGACCACATTGTTATCTAACATTTTTTATAAAAAATAAAATGGGTGGACCTAAGTAACGTAATAATATTTTAATGATGTCATCAAACCAAAAATACTTGAGCAAATTTGTAAAAATAAGTTGGGTCGTTTTGTCAACTGATCAACTACTGCATTAATTTATAAGAAAGATTATGTCGTGGACAACTGGATTGTGAGGTCATCAAAAAAAAAAATCCTTTAGAATTTTTGAAAAATTATTTCGGAAACGGCAGACAATTCGATGAGATGTATTTTAAAATTAACCCCATTAAAATATTGTGCTTTGGGAGGGGGTGTGGGTAGTAATGATGAGGATATTTAGTGATTGGGGCAGCGTAATAATGTGGTATGGACTACTGGTAATTGAAATAAGTGGGCAGGGCATAAATGTGTATGTTTCCATGGCCAATAAATCTCTCATTATAAACAAATCATTTTACAGACAACCGCGCAGAAAGTGGTCAGGGTGAAGATCGAACCCGACAAACCTGTCTGGTTATAACCTCCACTTCTTGTAATGAGCTATTGTAAAAAGTAACCTGGTTGCAACCATAACAGTTGGCTTCCATTTTGGCACTTGCATTTGATCGTCATTAATTATTTACGGGCGGATGTGAAAAAATAATATTTGATTATTTAAACATTAGTTTCTTTTCATACCAAAATTCAGTTTTAAAATTCATCATTTCATGTTTCATAATAAATATATATCTCAACAAATGTAAATAATGTATTTTTCCTTATTTGACTATTCACAGAGGCAGTAGGATCTATAATTAATACTTTTGTTTAATTTTTTGTGTGTATTCAAAAAAGTTATATAATGCATTTTTTATTATATTGAATATAAAATTTGCAGCATATTTATTAAAACAAATATAAAATAGAATTCCCATTGTGATTACCCAAATAGCTTAAATCATTTAAACTCAATTTATTGAAAACACATCAATCATACACAACATCGCATGCAACTAAGGCTTACCTGGGGAGAAGGGAGTTGTTGTATTGCTTCTTGCAACATACGTTGACCTTCTGGTGAAAGATTGTCCCAGTTCAAATCCAGTTTCGATATTTTGCCAACACACCCAGCCAGACATTGTGCTGCGTGGTCATCCAACCTCTTATAGCTTCTCACTGTAAGTTTGATCTATGTGAAACAGGGATGTTAAACTTCACAATGAATATAACCCAATTTAAATATTCATTTGACATATAACAAGGTATATCAACTTAGCAGCTGGAATATTGGGGGCAAAACATGATTTGATATCTTTGTACATTTTATTAGGATAGGATAGGATAGGATATTCATGTTTATCCCCGTGAATGGGAAAACCTAGGGGGTTATCACACGGGCAATCGTCAGATCACCTCGCGCCCATCGTCGGGTTACCGGAGCTATTGCAGTGTGTTGTATATGATAGACACGTTCCTTCAATTTGGTAGAACCCATTAATCCGCTGGGTTCAGGCAATGTCCGTAAAGTGCCTTGCCCAAGGACACAACCGTCTAGCTAGCGACCAGTTTCGCACCTGCAACCTTTCGATTGAAAGGCGACGCACTTAACCGCTAGACCATCGGGCCGGACGATAGTAGCCTGTGTTGGAACTGTTTGGTGATTCACTGGTGATAGTTGTTACAGCAGGATATCCTGGAACTTAACCAAAGTATACAAGAAAGGTCTTAGGGACGACCCCATAAAGGGTGAGCTGAGAACCTTACAAGATTAAACAAAAATATAACCGAATGGTACACCGGCATTTTAAAATGTCCTAGTAATAAGAAAATGGTGATTACTTCGTAGGTTTATACTTGATTTGGTTGAGCTGTCAATCAAATCCCCAAGAGTCTATGTAGCAAAGGAGTGGTACCTTTGAAATTATGTTTTATAAGCAAGGACAGTTTAACATTTTAAAAATGTAATTTAATTCCCACATTTATTTATCCACTATCTTCTTTGAGGTATTAAATGTTATGTAGGCCTATCTTCTTATTATTTATTGTTTTATATGAGTATTGAAGTTTCTTTTGGTCCTATGTGTTGTAATTTTTTCAGTTTATTTAAATACACCTTAGGTTTGACGGCAACCTCTTTGACTATACCCACTCTATTTAATTAATATGATTATAGACATGTTTTAACGAAAGTAGTTTTGCTGTCTTTTTCCAATTTTAAATTTTTATAAAAGTCTCTGTCTTTGTTGCGTGTTTCATAGTGAAAATAAAAATAAACCGAACAAGTTGATCAGTTGAACCATTATACACCACACAAATGCATATACCACATATCACAATGTAATAGTTTGCTAACATGGTGTGGTTGGTGTCTCGTGTTATAACTCCCTACATTTCCCAAACTCCATGGAAAAACATGAGTATCCTTCCCCACTATGTGATGAGGGCTGCTAGGATTGGGATTGACCAGGTTGTGTCTTGTCGGCAGATGATGTTATTAATTTGGTGTTCTTTCTTCTGCATGATAGAATGGTGCCAGGGGCATGTGACAATCCGACCTGGACTAGAGTGGGGACAATGAATGGAATCTGGACTGAGTAGCTTAAAAACGAGATATTCAAATTTGGTTATTTTGACATGTGATTATTTAAAATAAAATATCTTCCACATTACTTATGAAACTGATAAAGTTTTGTCTTGTTGGCAAACTAAATGATATAACTTTTAAAACAGCAACAATATTTAAACAGCAACATACCTTTGTATTTGAAATTTTTAAGTAAACTTTTCCTGGAGTTTATGGCTATTTTAATTTAATTTTCAGGTAAAACTTTTTTAAAAAACAAAGGATTTTTTCGTAATACCACGTTTTTGGGGGATGTGAATATCTTTACTGTTATTGGCCACATTGTTTTCTAACATTTTTTTCTAAAAAATGGAATAGGTGAACCTAAGTGACGTAATAATTTTTTAATGATGTCATCAAACCAAAAATACTTGAGAAAATTTGTAAAAATAAGTTGGGCCGGTTTGTCAACTGATCAACTACTGCATTAATTTATAAGAAAGATTATGACGTAGACAACCGGATTGTGAGGTCATCAAAAAAATAAAAAGTTTAGAATTTAAAAAAAAAATTATTTCGGAAACGGCAGACAATTCGATGAGATGTATTTTATAATCAACCCCATTAAAATAGTGTTCTTTGGGAGGGGGTGTGGGTAGTAATGATGAGGATATTTAGTGATTGGGGCAGCGTAATAATGTGGTATGGTCTACTGGTAATTGAAATAAGTGGGCAGGGCATAAATGTGTGTGTTTCATGGCAATAAAGCTCATTATAAACAACTCATTTTACAGACAAGCGCGCAGAAAGTGGTCAGGGTGAAGATCGAACCGAGAACCTGTCTGGTTAGAACCTCCACTCTTGTATATGAGCTATTGTATGAAGTAACCTGGTTCCAACCATAACAGTTGGCTCCCATTTTGGCACTTGCATTTGATCATCCTTAATTATTTACGGGGGGATGTGAAACAAAAATATTTGATTATTTAAACATTAGTATCTTTTCATACCAAAGTTCAGTTTTAAAATTCATCATTTCATGTTTCAAAATAAATATATATTACAACAAATGTAAATAATGCATTTTTCCTTATTCTACTATGCACATAGGCAGTAGGATCTATAATTAATACTTTTGTTAAATTTTTTGTGTGTATTTAAAAGAGTTGTATAATGCATTTTTATTTATATTAAATATAATATTTGCAGCATTTTTTTTAAACAAATAAAAATAAAATTTTCATCATGATTACCCAAATAGCTTACATTATTTAAACTTGATTCATTTAAAACACGTCAATCATACAAAACATCACATGAAACTAAGGCTTACCTGGGGAGAAGGGAGTTGTTGTATTGCTTCTTGCAACATGCGTTGACCTTCTGGTGAAAGTTCGTTCCAGTTCAAATCCAGTTCCGATATTTTGCCAACACACCCAGCCAGACATTGTGCTGCGTGGTCATCCAACCTCTTATCGCTTCTCACTGTAAGTTTGATCTGTGTAGAACAGGAATTATAAAACTCCACAATAAATATTCCCTGTGGATTAAATTATTCATATCATAATCATATATCAATCAAACCAACGTTATTATTCATTTGAAATAAAACAAGGTATAACAACTTAGCAGCATGAATATTGGGGACAAAACATGATTTGATATCTTTGTACATTTTATTAATATGTGTTGGAACTGTATGGTGATTCGCTGGTGATAGTCGTTAAAGCAGGGTATCCTGGAACTTAATCAAATTATTCAAGAAAGGTCTTAGGGACCAGTCCATGATGGGTTTGAACTTTGCCAGATTAAACAAAACTATAACCGAATGGTACACCGGCATTTTAAATTGTGTTTGCAATAAGAAAAATGGTGGCTACTTCGCAGGTTTATACTTGATTTGGTTGAGCTGTCAATCAAATACCCGAGAGTCTATGTAGTAAAGGAGTGGTACCTTTAATCTTATGGTTTATAAGCAAGGACAGCGTAACGTTTTAAAAATGTAATTTAATTCCCACATTTATTTATCCACTGTGTTCTTTGAGGTAATAAATATTATGTAGGCCTATCTTCTTTTTATTTATTGTTTTATATGAATATTAAAGTTTCTTTTGGTCCTATGTGTTGTAATTTTATTACATTTTTTAGTTTATAAAATACACCTTGGGTTTAACGGCAACCTCTTTGACTATACACACTGTATTTCATTAATATCATTATTGACCTGTTTTAAAGAATATAGTTTTGCCGTCTTTTTCCAGTTTTAAATTTTTACAAAAGTCTTTGTCTCTGTTGCGTGTTTTCATAGTGAAAATAAAAATAAACCCAACTAGTTGATTAGTTGCACCGTCGTACATCACACAACTGCATATGCCACATATACAATGTAATAGCTTGCTAACATGGCTGTGGGTGGTTGGTGTCTCGTTTTATAACTCAATACACTTTCCAAACTCCAGGGATAAACATGAGTATCCTTCCCCACTATGTGATGGGGGCTGCTAGGATTGGGATTGACCAGGTTGTGTCTTGTCGACAGGGTGATGTTATTAATTTGGTGTTTATTCTTCTGAAGGATGGAATGGTGCCAGGGGCATGTGACAGTCCGACCTGGACGAGGGTCGGGACAATGAATGGAATCTGGACCGAGTAGCTTAAAAACAAAATAACCAAATTTGGTTATTTTAACATGTGATCATTCAAAAAAAAATCTTCCAAATTACTTATGAAACTGCTAAAGTTTGGGTCTTGTTGGAAAGCTAAATGATAGATTTAAACAGCAACAATTATTAAACAGCAACATATCTTTGTATTTAAAGTTTTTAAGTAAACTTTTCCTGGAGTTTATGGCTTTTTAGTTTAATTTTCAGGTAAAACTTTTTCAAAAAGCAAACGATTTTTTTCGTAATACCACGTTTTTTAAGGATTTAAATATCTTTACCGTTATTGGCAACATTATTCTCTGACGATTTAAAAAAAATGGAATGGGTGGACCTAAGTGACGTAATAATATTGTAATGTTGTTATTAAACCAAAATACTTGAGCAAATTTGTAAAAATAAGTTAGGTCGTTTTGTCCAGAAGTCAACTACTGAATTAATTTATAAAAAAAGATTATGACGTGGACAACTGAATTGTGACGTGATAAAAAAAATAAAAACTTTGGAAAATTTTGGAAAATTTATTTCGGAAACGGCGGACAAGTTGGTGTGATGTATTTTAAAATCAGCCGCATTAAAATACTATGCTTTAGGAGGGGGTGTGGGGATCTTGTAGTAGTGATGAGGATATCTAGTGATTGGGGCAGGTTATATTGTGGTATGGCTTATGGGTTTGTCGGTAATTGAAATTGGCAGGGAATAAAAGTTTCATGGCAATAAATTTTAATATAAGCAAATCTTTTGTTTAATTTTTTGCTGTATTCAAGAAAGTTGTATAATGCATTTTTAATTATATTGAATATAAAATTTGCAACATATTCATTTAAACAATTAAAAAATAGAATTTCCATCATGATTACCCAAATAGCTTAAATCAATATAACTCAATTCATTGAAAACACATCAATCATACACAACATCACATGAAACTAAAGCTTACCTGGGGAGAAGGGAGTTGTTGTATTGCTTCTTGCAACATACGTTGACCTTCTGGTGAAAGTTTGTCCCAGTACAAATCCAGTTCCGATATTATGCCAACACACCCAGCCAGACATTGTGCTGTGTGGTCATCCAACCTCTCATAGCTTCCCAATATAAGTTTGATCTGTGTAGAACAGGAATGTTAAAACTCCACAATGAATATATCCTGTGGATTGAATTATTTATATATATCAAAATCATATATTAATCAAACCAATTTGAATATTCATTTGAAATATACCAAGTTATAACAACCTAGCATCTGGAATATTGGGGACAAAACATGGTTTGATATGTTTTTACATTTTATTAATATAGTAGCCCGTGCTGGAACTGTATACAATACAATACAATTTTTATATTTGTTTCTTTCGCTGCAGCGTTTACCAGCAACAATTTGAAAATCCAACAGTTGACAAAAAAAAGCAAAAAATACTGTGGCAACTGGCAAAAAACTACAGCAAAACAGGAAGGCACCAAAAAAATCAAAAGTTATCTAGTTTGGCGCCTCCCTGAAAAAAAAATATCTATCTATATATATTAATATATATATATATATGTATATATAATTTAAAAAATTTGTACCATAATTGTAACAGTAGGGATTAACAATTCAGAATGATTTATATTAAATGATTAATAAACTGTTACATATTATATTCAATGAATTACACATTTTTATACAGATGCTTAAGCATTAAAATATTTTTTGTTAAAAACAGTATAGTACAGTTACATAGAACGAAAGTCAAAACAATAGCCTACATCTCATTCTCACGCAATACAATATAACTTGTGACATAACAATCTTATGGGGTGCACTGAATTTGCGATAATATGCCATATACAGTGAAACCCCGCTTACCTGACCATCTATGGGACCGTCATCAAGCGGTCGCGTTAGCGGAGTGGTCGTGTTAGTGAATTTTACTTTAAAGCAAGTTGTCGTCCTATGCAGCCAAAACGTTTGCCTTTTTACTAAATTTTAACTAAATGCCATTATGGTCCTGATAATGAGGTGGTCGTGTTATCGAGGTGGTCGTCAAGCGGGGTTCCACTGTATACAATTACTTCTGTTATGGCCATTTAATGATTACTACTGTATAAATAGTTGCATTGAATTGTATGGTGATTTACTGTTGATAGTTGTTACAGCAGGGTATTCTGGAACTTAACCAAATTATACAAGAAAGGTTTTAGGAACGAGCCCATTGGCCATAATGGGTGAGAACCTTGCCAGATTAAACAAAAATTATAACCGAATGGTACACAGGCATTTTAAAATGTCATAGTAATAAGAAAATGGTGGGTACTTCGCAGGATTATAATTGATTAAGCTTTGGTTGAGCTTATAACCAGAGCTATTAAAAGAAGTTGTAAATATACACATCTATAATAAATCAGTGATTGAGGTGGAGCTACTTGAAGTATGGTTTCCAATATTTACCTTATTCCCAATATTTACTGAAAATTTTAATTGTTTAATCAAATAAATCCACAATATGTCTAGGCTCTGGTGCTCTCGAGGGCGGGAATACGCTTAATGTACCCTATAGCCCGTCCCCATTTATAAAACTACATAGCCGGTTATGCTTATCTATTATTGTTATTGTACCGTTGCGTTATCGGAGTCAAACAAATATTAATAATAAAGTAAAACCGCTACTCGGCTACCGTGTAAAGTCTAATTCATTACATATTTATTAAATAAGTAGCCTCCACAGGTTTTTGTGCACGTGCTCTTTTGGTCGGAAAATTTAATTTTGCTACGAAACTATTGGTGGATAGCATTTGTTATGACTAATACTTACCAGCAATATTTAGCAATTGATCTGTCCTGACAAACCATAGCCAATAGACCAATATGACTCTGATCATTCGGAATCCGACAACTTTACGAAGGGTCGGGTTTTATTTATGATTGCTGTAGTGTTGTGACTATGAAAGCCCGACATTTTTAAATATTGTGAGTGAATCGATTAATAAGGCACACCACAACTATTTGCAACCATGACCAAACACGCACCTGATTAATTTAATATATGTGGGCACGACTTAATATACAACAAAAGATGGCAAGATAACAAAAGACCGCATAGTAGTATCGTTAGAAAAAATGCAAGCTTAGAAAGCACCAAAACCTGCGGTCATGTTAAAGAGATAATGATTAAATTTAAATAAAGTTGCAGTGGTTAGTTTGATTACTGGCTGTCAGTGGCTTAAGAACTTAGATTGTAATCGGCAGTAGCCTGCATCTGCACACTTTAAGTTATCTCATTGGTAACAAACAATAAGTGATCACCGTGCTATTATGTATTTACATTAGTTTATCACATAATTATGGTTTATGGCAATTGCATATATTCTTACAAATCTAGTCGTTTAAACTAAGTATGTAGCAATTTTGACATTATATTTGAAAAACTGCATCTATATCATTTAATCGACGCCAACTGTGTTCGTTCTGTTCAACCTTATGACGCCATTGACACTTATCACCGGCAGTTGTTTCCCATCTACGTCATTATTTGCTTTATAAAGCGTTGTGCGATTATATACATACATAGACGTATATATATATATATATATTTATATATATATATATATATATATATATATACAACGTAATAAAGAATATATCTACTATTTCTCTGGTTGTTCTATTTAGTGGAGGTTCCGCTGCCAGTATAGTTTAGTTCCACCCCATGTAGGAACATATGGAGTCGGAACTTAGATTTATGTACCATATATAGACGGTAGCGGATCCTGGGACCTGGTCCCGGCCAATAATGAGTGCTTTAAAAACCCCTGGCCTCACAAGTATTCTATTTGAATAATAACTAGAGAGTGTGTGGGGATCTTTCTTATTTGCTTAGGTTCAGGCTTGGGTTTGCGCCCACTGCTGGCACTAACTGTGGCAAGAGGTTCCCCAACTAACAGACCTCAGCCAAGACTAAAATATCTGGCAATCCGACTCCATACAAAAGTTTCTTTATTGTCATATTGCAACCTGATACAATATAATGCATACGATTAAACTTGTTCGTAATACATGCTTGGAGATATCGATTCCAAGCAGGCAGTGCTTAGGTCTGCATTTCAGAACGCGTTTCTGATAATAATTTAATACAAAGAGTTTCTACACAAGCGCTTGTATGGCGCAATGTGTGGGAAGAATTATAAAGGAAGTGTTTTTGGAATATAGTCTGTTTTAGAGGAAATGATTGGCAAGTCAAACAGCTGTGCGCGCATTAAGCGCCCATTACAATACTTTTAACATAACTTAATATAATGTTCAAAAAATATTGCATAAACCGCTAATGTCACCACAAGTGTCAACAACCACAAGTTTAACCACTTCTATTCTAAAAACACAACGTGTGTTTATGCAAGCAGGGTCCCTAACCTCATTTGGTGTATCGAATTTGAAGTTTTGTTTTTGCAAGCAGAAACGCATGGGTCCCTGAGCTAACAAACTGATCTTCTTATCCAGGTTCATTACACAATATATGTTGTTGTCAGATATGTGCACGTCAGACATGGGCGCCGACTTTTGCCGTTGCGCCGTTGTAAAGTCGACGCAATGTCTGTTTCATAATCACGCAAAAAATCCCTGCGTATTTTAATAATACTCCCATTAAATCGTCGCTGTAATTTGTATTGTGTTTTATTTGCATATTTTACTGCTGAATTATTTTTTTTGTTCGTAATAGGCTAACCCAGGTCATCGCGTTTATATGCCTAGAAACATATATTCACAGTGCACTTACGTGACTAGGGAATAACCGAACTTTAGATATCTTGAAACAAGCAAGTGAAAGTTTATTTATGCAGGTAATTATGCTCGGTGACGTAATTGATATTCATTGTTTACAAACAAAAGTTTACGTATAATACTACAGCGTTAACCCTAATTCCAAATTCCAAACACATTTTATATCCTAAAACCAGTAGAAATCTATTTTCGAAATGTCCAAAAATCCTGTGGCTTCTTTGCGAGAACGAGGTAGAGACATGTTCAATTTGTTCATGGGCGTTTAAATCCGGTACATTTCGTATAAAATCCACACTAGAAGGCCAAGGTAAAGTTTGGCCAAGCCACGATATTCAAAATAAACGTCTCCAAGTAAGCGCAAGTGATTTTTTGTCTGGTATTTTAAAAAAGGTGAACAACACAAAATATTATAGCAGAGAGACCACCGATAGTTCGACGGTCGATCATTTTTCAAACTGTTAGTTACGTCCATGAGAACTTCTGTTCAAATTAAATTTTGCTTGGATTGCATGCGGTCCAATTAACGGATGTGTCTACACTCTTCGGCGTGATTAAATAGGGCCTTTAATCTTAGTGCGGCAAACATGTGAGAACGATGGTGCGGCAAACATGTGAGAATGGCAAATGGGAAACACACCCTGCTTAAAGATGTTAATTCTTTTGCCCACTATGTTTATTGTCTCGGCCACAAAGTTAGTCTTGTGCTACACGACGTCGCCAAAACGTTTGTTCGAGGCATAGGACCGATTGTGATGTCATAAAATTTCGCGCAACAGTTACATTTTATTGAAATCGCCGCCTTTGAGTCAGGTCCATGTTATTCAACATTTATTTTCTTTGGGTACTAGGTATTTTATTACTTCCGCACTAATCTATCACAAAATGTAAATAAAATTGGACCACTCGTTTAAGTGCTAACGTACCAGGGGTAATCCCCTGGATTTA
The DNA here is from genome assembly GCA_000149265.1 of Ciona savignyi. Lineage (NCBI taxonomy): Eukaryota > Metazoa > Chordata > Ascidiacea > Phlebobranchia > Cionidae > Ciona > Ciona savignyi. The sequence continues at coordinate 571,404 of CH001987.1, forward strand.
TCACCCTACATTTTGGTTTCTATATATCTAGATCTAGACCATGTTGTCTAACAAATTTAAAATTTTTATTGCGATTCCATTAATTCTTTTGGTAGATGTCGGGGCGACATGGCATGCTTGTCAAAATCATGAGTTGAAAACAAAATCTTATTTTTAGGGTATTTCCCTAGGTATTTTTTTTATTTTTACTAAGTATTAAATCAGTTAGTAATGCACTTACATTATACCAAATCTGAAGCGCTATGCTCAAAAAAGCTAATTTTTTAGAAAAAAATACCGTTTTGGTTTTTAACGTCCAGGGGAATTCCCCTAAATTTATTACCCAAAACTTTGGTTTATGCATATCCAGGTCATGTTGTCCAACAAATCACCCAGTTTTATTGCGATTCCATTATTCCTTCTGATAGACGTCGGGGCAACATGCCATGCCTGTCAAGCGTTTAACGAAAAAAATAAAAAAAAAACGAACAACAACAATATGTTTCCCATTTTTCCAAATGGCACCATAACTGTCGTATAGAATTTTTTTATATTTTTAAACAATCAACTTTTATCATGCAAACCTAGTATTTTTTAATTTTTGAAACATATTTCAATTGATTGTTGTCTTTCAATAAAATTAGGCGAACCATATTTTCCAAAATGATATTTCATTTTAATTACAGACCTATTTTATCACTTTAACTTACCCTGGTATTTGTTGATTCCTGTAAACCACGAAGAAAAGTTGCGGTTTCAGAATTTGCATAACCATCAGCTTCCACCGTTAAGTTGTGAGGTGCTGAACAGGATTTAAAAGCAAACGCAAGATCACGTGCTTGGGCTGGGTTCGAAGGAACTTTCATTGTTATTTCAGCTGGCAGGAACTGTTCTACTTGTTTTATTATTTCTTTATCATTAAGTTCATGCATCCAGCCTGACACTTTACCAAGTACAGTATTAAAGTTGTCTTTGTTTGGATCAATTTCTTGTTTTAAAATTATATCCAGAATCCTTGTCTCTTTTTCCTTAAAATCTTTAATCTTTGAAGTTGGGAAGATGAGTTCCAGATCTGTTTTTGAAGTCGAGTTACAATATGCCAAATCATGAATACTTGCCAGCAACTTCCCACTGGAATCTCTTCAAATATGAAGCCGTAACTTTGAAATTCTTTACATGGCATGAAGAGCATCATGTGAACAGCAGTGAGATAGATTCCTGCCACATGAGGTGAGAAAAGTAACTTCGCTTATGTCCTTCTAATATTTTTATTCTCATGCCTGATGCTTTGTGAACATAGGTGTGCATAAAGTTATTGGCCATTTCTTCTTTTATATCAACTTTATTGAAGTCCTTAATTTTAAAAACTAGCTTTTGTTTTTTGAATCCTTCAAAAGCAAGTTGGCTTAATTTAACCATTTCAAAGCTGATTAGTTTTTCTGTCATGTCAGATTTCAAATGCTCAGAAGTCATGTAGTGAGTTAGTGCGAAGATTAAGACTTGGGTCATTGAGTATATCTCTTTGCCTGTAGATAAACAAATGAGAAGGCAAGCCATAATCAGAATGCAATTGACAGGGACATAACACAAAGCAGCAAGATTCGGTCGTTCCTTTAGAAATTGTTTGATTTCAGGATACCTTTCCCCACAGATCTGTGATCCGAGATCATCTATGGCATCTTGGTCCAGACCCAGCACTTCAAGAACGAACGTTGGTCGACAATCAGGGTGTATCTGATAGAACTGACCTGGTCTAGAAGTCACAAGTTTCACAGCATTGGGCAAGAGAGTAGAGGTAAACAAATTTTTGATGATGTCCACAGGTTTTGACTTTCTACCCTTATGACAGATTTTTGGTGTTCCAGAGAAATTGGCTGCCGCTTCATCCAAACCGTCCATCACAATGACAACATTTGGATTATTATGCAACTTATTTATCAACTCATTGTTTTCTTTGTCACAATGAAGCCAGTTGCTCAAGTTGTCAGTTAGGAATTGAAAAGGTGTTACTTTTTCCTTAAAAATAACATCTTTTATTGAGATGTAGAACAAATATTCTGTTTCTGGTAGAATCATTTTATCCAGTATGGATTTGGTGACCATCTTGCTAGTTGTAGTTTTCCCGACGCCAGGCAGACCAATCAGCCCTATAGTGTTGCCATGTCGTTTGATATACTTTGCTTTAGCTTCATCAGTTTTACACCTTTGTGCATCTTGTGTTGCAGTTTCTTTAGCTTTATCAAACAGTTGGTTGATTGCAATCCTTGATCCATCTGTGGTGGGGATCGATGGAACTTGTGCACGCTTCATTTGTTCCTTCCAGTTATAGTCGTCCTTATTAATAATAGGGTGTTGAAGGACTTCAGTGATTTGAAGTTTTACTCTCGTAATTTCACGTTCAAGCTGAATTGGCAAAACGGTTTCACCGATAATTTCATTTGCTCGTACAATCAAGTCATTTTTCAATTCTTTAGCTAAAACATAAAAATATAAAGAAGGTTAAGATTTATACCTACCAAATTACATGTTCAGACGATTATCTACTCCTGGTAATGGAAAGTGTAAAGCCAATTTGTGGAAGAGTCTAAAACTTATTTATGAGTTATACAAGTAATTGTTTAATATTTTCAAGATTATCTAATATTTATAGTAGATGCAGTGCTAAATACGGGTTTCCATAATCCGAAGTAAACGAATTATTTTCTGTGCAACGTTGTGACAGGCATGATTTATGCACCTATTTGCGGCATGGTTTGTTTAATTAAGTTTTTCTTTATTTCTTTAGTATTTTTTTTATTAAACTGCACATTGTTAAGTCTGTCCTCTTGTTTGCAATTAACATGCGAGTTTATCTTGAAAGCGATTTTATTACTTAGATAGATAAGCGGTGTAGAATCCTAGTTCGTGTCTGTACAATGGAAAATAAGTGGATTAATAACTAAACAATGGCGAAATAAACCCTGCAAGTGAACAACGGCGTTACTGAAAAGAACAATGACTTTAACGCAAAGGACAATGCTTCACACGCGCGTGCACTCAATGAACCGTAATCGGCGGAGTGACGTCACAATTAAAATGATTGTCTGGGGACTGGCGGCACATGGATATCGGCCATATCAGTACTCCCATTTTTTTCAAGGAACCAGTCTATTCCTCCCAATTGTTTGTATCCTGGCTTGTTGTAGTCCTGTAGCTGTTTTAATGCCCATTTGATTTTGTCATGTTTTCGTTGGCTTCTTCCTCGGGTGTTTGGGTAACTGCTGACGTCTTGCTGAGTGTTTGGTTGTGTAGTCATGGTAGTGGACTGTTCCTCTTGGTGGGTGGTTACATCAGAGTCATGCTCCAGATGTTCCGGTATGTCTTGGCTTACCACATGTTGCTCCCATATCCATTCTGGTCCAACGGTCTTTTCTGTAGTGGGTTTATTTGCGGATGTAGCTAGTTTAATATCGTTGCAGTGGCGTATTTGAATTTTCCCATCTGAAATTCTTTTTAGTATGGCACCACTGCTGTGTGTTGTGATTACTTCGTATTTGTGTGGGCCAAAGATGGGGTCGAATTTGTGTTTTTTTTATGTTTCGTGTGATAACTATGTCTCCCTGTGATAGTTGTAATGCTTTACAGTGCGTGGATGCGTTGGCCTTGTTCATCCTTTCCTGTTTTCCCGATTCATCTTTGTTATATGCCCTGGTGACGTCTTCCTTACTTAAACTTTTAGCTGGGAAGTCTTTCTTGTAGCCACCTCGGAACATCAAGTCTCCTGGAGCCTGGCCCGTGGATGGGTGCGGGGTTGAACGGTACGTGGATATGAGGTCGTTAATGGCTTTTTGTTTGTTTTTATGTTCCCAATGTGCAGCCTTTAGGGTCTTTCCTAATGGTTTCATAAATGTTTCCACTGGATTAGCTTGAGGGTGGTATGGGAATGATGTTCGGTGCTGTGTATTGTGTTCCTCCGAGAAACTTGCAAATTCCTTTGAATTGAATGGTGGTCCATTATCGGTCCGGTGGCTATCTGAGTTTCCGTAGTTTGTGTATATGTCGGAAATTGCTGGTATTACGTGTTTGGCGCCGGTTGACCCAACCATTGTAGCAGCAGGAAACCTGGTTTTTAGATCTTGGACGACAACTACATGTTTTTTTTTCAGGTGTTGGCCCAAATAAGTCGATGCTGACATCCTGCCACGTTTTTTAGGGTATAGGATCGATTTCATAGGCTCTTTCGTTGTTTTGTTGGTAAACAATTGACAGGTGTGGCACGCATTAACAGTTTTCTCCACAATTGCATTAATGCCTGGAAACCAGAAGTGACTGCGTATTCGGCGCTTCATGCTGGTCATTCCTGCGTGTGCTCCTTGGTGTGCTTTGTCAGCGGCACTCTTCCACAATGTTTCCGGTAAAACAATGCGGTTTCCTTTCATTATCATGTGATCCACAATAGTAAGCTCATCCAATATTTTCCTGTATAAGGCGAGTTTTGTTTGGGACTCCGGTATAAAGCCTTGTGAATGTATTTCATAAGCGTTATTAACAGGTTGTCTTTTGCCGTCTCTTCTATAATCCGATTGACGATATGGATTCGGTATATGGGTTGTACTGCAGCATCCAAACTGTTTTTTCCAGCTCAGTCGCTTCCTGTTATACTTCTTTAGGAAGCTGCCGCAGTGGTATTGCGTGTCGAGATAGGTAGTCTGCCGGGTTGGTTTCCCCTGGAGACCATTGTACCTCATAGGATACATCTTGGTGACGTAGTTTGATTCGATCGGTACGTATGGATCCTTTGCACGTGTTGCGAAAAATGCTGATCAAAGGCTTGTGGTCAGTCACCACAGTGACCTTCGGTCCTCCCGCTATGTATGGACGAAATCGACGCAGCGCAAAGTCGACCGATGTTGCCTCCAGATCCAATTGGGGATACCTGCTCTCTTCCGCTCTGGTGGCACGACTAGCGTAGGCCACTGGCTTGCATTGGTCAGGTTCACTTCCTTGGGCGAGTATAGCCGAGAGGCCTGTTGTGTGAGCGTCAACGAATATGAACGTCGGGAGGGCGGGGTTGAAGTAGGTTATCACCGTTTCCTCTTGGAGCGCATTTTTCAAGTCTTTGAACTCTTCCACACAACGCTTGGTCCACTTAAAAGTTGTGTGTTTCCTGGTGAGCTCCCTTAAGTGCCGTGTGCGCTGCGATAAGTGTGGAATGAAATCTGAGAATGATTGAACAAAGCATAGGAAGGACATAACCTCATCTTTCGATTCGGGTGAAGTGGCTGCTTTAAGAGCGGTTACCTTAGATGGGTCTGGCTTGATGCCTTTATGTGATACTATAATGCCCCAAAATGGTATTTCATTTTTCCTAAATATGCATTTATCCGGGTTCAGCGTAAGACCCGCCTCCACTATTTTGCTCATTGTGGCATCTAGCGTTCTATCATGGTCGGATTTCGAAGCGCCTGCGATTATAATGTCATCGTGGATAACATGACATCCTGGTATGTTGCTAAAGATTGGCAAAAGTGTTTTACTGAGTTCTCCCGAAGCAGGCTTGGCTCCCATCGTAAGTCTTTTATATCGCATAAGACGATTACCTGCGTGAAAAACCGTGAGCCGGCGCGATGCTTGATTTAACTTAAGCTGGTGAAAAGCTGATTGAAAATCAAGTTTGCTAAATACCTTGCATCCCGACAGTTTCACCTTAATGTCCTCGACACGAGGGATGGGGATATTCGTTGACCTTATAGCTTTGTTGGCTTCTCTCATGTCGATTGTTAATCGTATGCCACCATTATCTTTGGGAGCGAGTACCGGATTGGATATCCATGGAGCTGGACCGTGGTGTTCCTCGATGACGTCTTGTTCTTGCATTGCTTCTACCTCCCTTTCGAAGCGGTTTCAAAGGTAGAATGGTATGGGTCTCGCAAGTTGGGCTACTGGCGGCACTTTTTTGTCAATATAAAAGTTCACTTGATAATCGCGTAATGTACCAATACCTTGAAATGCAGTGGGGTATTCAGTGACTATGCGTTCCTCAAAGCTGTCCCTGCATTTGATTCTGTGAACCCCCGCGTCAGAGTATTTTTGTTCCGAGGTAAATTTGATGATCCCAAGTGCTTCACATAGGCTGCCACTCAAAAGGGTTTCTACGTTACCTTTTATTACATAGAACCTTGCTGCGGCGAAAGCATCTCCAAACGTCACGCTCCCTTCATAATATTCCGAGCATTTAAGGGGTTTCGAGCCATAAGGCCTTACTTCGTTTGTACAAGCTGCAATCCAAGTCCCGCCGCTGTTTCTCTTGACATTACATTAATGTCGGCACCTGTGTCAGCGAATGCTGGAACCACGTGTTCTTTGATCATCACCCTGACCTGATATCGTGAGTTTTTGCTATTTCCCCGCTCTCTTTGGTGTGTTGCACGATGTATCTTGTTTCTATGGCCTACCACTCGATGGATTCTGGCTTTTTGTTTTCTTCTACTAGGACATTTTCTTCTTGAATCACTGGATGAAGTTGAAAGAGTTTCCTCGGATGTGCTGCTGCCCTGGCTTGCCGTTTCACTCTCAGAGCTTGGTTCAACCCGTCGAGTTGTCCTTCTGTGGGCTTTTCTTTTATTGGCTTTGCAGGTTTGTGAGCCTTTAAAATGACCAACGCCGTTGCATGCGAAACATTGCATTTTATAAGCGATGCATTTCTTACCTCCTTCACATGATTTGTTTGAGTAAGTTTTGCATTGTGATGTGGGTTGGCGTGTCCTGCGGCTTGCTGAGTATTTCCCGGGTTTTACTCTTGAGATGTGCGACTCTCTGTTCCCTTGTTCATTGGCGATGCGCTGCGCACTATGTGTGGCTGCCTCAATCTTCCTGCCGTTCTCAAGCAGTTGCTGTAGGTCCCATTGATTCTTGAGAGCGTTACAGCGGATGTCATCATTTGCTGTGCCGATAACTATTTGGTCTCGAATCATTATTTCGGCGACATTGCAATAATCGTGTGCACATTTAAAGCGACATGACTGAGATTCATGTCTTATGCGGTTGGCGAACACATCAAAACTTTCTTCCAGTCCCTGGGTGAGTTTATGAAAGTCATAGTTAGCCAGGGTGTAATTCTTTGCTGGTTCGTATCTTGCTAGCATTTTGCGCACCATATCCGAGAATTTGAGATCTGATCTTTCCGCTTCTGGTATTGTGTCTTTGTATTCTATTTGAAAAACCCGTGATGCGTACCTTCCCATGAAAGTTTTTCTCTTCTGGACATCTATCCAATGTTCTTTGTCGACCACGCTAGCCGGCGGTTCTTTGGCTATTGCTTCGTATTCGAATTCAAACGAATCCACATATTCTGTGAAAGCGTCGAATACGTTGTTTCGATGGCTTTCAGGATCGAACTTTGCTAGCGAGGATGCTGGTACTTCCATATTTATGGCAGGTTGAGAGGTTCTTTGGATATCCGCTGGTTGCACTGAACTAGGATTTTTCTTTTCTGATGCCCGTTTCTTTACCTCGTCGCCATTGTTAAGTCTGGCCTCTTGTTTGCAATTAACATGCGAGTTTATCTTGAATGCGATTTTATTACTTAGATAGATAAGCGGTGTAGAATCCTAGTTCGTGTCTGTACAATGGAAAATAAGTGGATTAATAACTAAACAATGGCGAAATAAACCCTGCAAGTTAACAACGGCGTTACTGAAAAGAACAATGACTTTAACGCAAATGACAATGCTTCACACGCGCGTGCACTCAATGAACCGTAATCGGCGGAGTGACGTCACAATTAAAATGATTGTCTGGAGACTGGCGGCACATGGATATCGGCCATATCACACATCTCCCACAAAGCTTTGCTGTTTAATGGTTATTTGTATTCTGTAATCAGCTAATAATTCTTCTTGAACACTGAAGTTATTATTAAGAGGAAAGGCTTTCCACCCATTTTAAAATAATTATTTAATATGGTGAATGTTTGCAGTGAATCAAATAAAACATGGAATCTTTAGTTCTTCCATTCGGAACGTATTTATCATTATTTATATACTAAACGCAAACTTGTTGCTTGTCTGGCAAAAACTTCCTTTGTTTTATGGTATGTAGTTGATATGCATTGGCAAATTTAGGTGGATTGCATCAGGGGAATTCCCAACGTATCCGCTAATATATGTGTGTGACGGCCGTTGTGTATTTTCGACGACTTTTATTCGTTATTTGTCTTCTTAGCGCCTAATGTGGACACAAAAAAATGTTTTTATTGAATTGAATATTTTAGGTATGTTGTATGTCCTATATCAACGTGGCCATTTACTCGGGGAGCATCGATATCAAGAAGCATATAGCCTACACTCAATGGGAGTAAAAATAGTGGTAAATTAAAACGTGGTTGACTACATCTTGTAGTGTACAAATGATGGCCTATGTTTGTCTTATTTTGGCAATTTCCGGAGATTAAACTGGGTGATTTTAGTTCAATTTGAATTTATTTGATTTGTGTTATTAAGTTTTTAAAAAATGATTAAATATTCTTTTTCCATCCGGAGATATCGTTGACAGCGCTAAAACATATGAAATGGGCCATTTATACATTTTGCCCAATAGTTTTAAACATACATCGGTAAGCAAGCTGTGGACATGCCAGTTAGGAATTGTGAAAGTTTTACACTGATCGGATTACCGGTTTATCGACCGGACATGCTTGTCACCAGCGTGGCACATACTAATCGGTTTGCCAGTTACGAATAAAATCTTGATAATTTTTTTAAGGAATATATTGTTGTGGGTACGTAAATTTTATAAAACATTAATGAAACATGTTTTTTAACAAGGCAAAACAATTTTGGGAAGAATTTATTTAAAGCAAACTAGATTATTTTAACTTTGTATTTAATGTCCTAGTAAAAATATAAACTACGTTAAATCACCACTCACCAAGTGGATTAACATTAACAGGGGGAGGTCCTTGATATTGATTAATAACAATGTCACCCTGCGCATTATACTGTGTTGCACCGATCGGTTGTCCCTGCTCATCTACGTTGGTGGAGTTGGATGTTGAAGGTTGATTGCTCTGTGGAAGACTGAGTTACTGATTGTTACGGATATTAGCTTTATGTGCAAAATTTCTATGTTTACCTGATCAGTGTAATTATAATCTTTTCTTCCATGTAGTTTATAACGGTTTTTTCACAAGTTAATATCAACAGTAATAGTAAAATATGTGTTTGTAATTTGATTTCGTCAAGTAAAAAGTTTCAAGTAAATACGCATATAGTTCTGTAGTTAACGGAACCTGACGTTGTATTGCAATTCGCAGTAATTTCTGTACTTATGTAGTTCACGGAACGAATTTCAGGAGGATAAAGTGTTCTTTATGGTATCGTAGTATTTTCCAATGCTAAATTTTCTTCATTACTTTATAGTTACTGCCACGAATATTAATGTCAACCCTTTGAAAATCACATAAAATTGAAGTCAACCCTTTTAAAATCGCATACTACTAAAGTAAGTCCTTTTAAAATCGCGTAATATTGAAGTCAGCCCTTTCAAAATCGCATAATAATAAAGTCAGCTCTTTTACAATCGCATACTACTAAATTCAGCCCCTTTAAAATCATGTAATAATAAAGTCAGCATTTTCAAAATCGCGTAATATTAAAGTCAGCCCTTTCAAAATCGCGAAATATTAAAGTCAGCCCTTTCAAAATCGCGTAATATTAAAGTCAGCCCTTTCAAAATCGCATAATATTAAAGTCAGCCCTTTCAAAATCGCATACTACTAAAGTCAGCCCTTTTAAAATCGCGTAATATTACAGTCAGCACTTCGAAAATGGCGTAATATAAAAGTCAGCCCGTTTAAAATCGTATAATATTAAGGTCAGCCCTTTCAAAATCGCTTAATATTTAAGTAACCCCTTTCAAAATCGCATACTACTAAAGTCAGCCTTTTTAAAATCGCATATTACTAAAGTCAGCCCTTTTAAAATCGCTTAACATTAAAGTCAGCCCTTTCAAAATTGCGCAGTATTAAAGTAAGCGCTTTAAAAATAGCGTAATATTAAAGTCAGCCCTTTAAAAATCGCATAATATTAAAGTCAGCCCTTTAAAAATCGCGTAAAATTAAGTAAGCCCTTTGAAAATCGCACAATATTAAAGTCAGCCCTTTTAAAATCGCGTAATATTACAGTCAGCACTTCGAAAATGGCGTAATATAAAAGTCAGCCCGTTTAAAATCGTATAATATTAAGGTCAGCCCTTTCAAAATCGCTTAATATTTAAGTAACCCCTTTCAAAATCGCATACTACTAAAGTCAGCCTTTTTAAAATCGCATATTACTAAAGTCAGCCCTTTTAAAATCGCTTAACATTAAAGTCAGCCCTTTCAAAATTGCGCAGTATTAAAGTAAGCGCTTTAAAAATAGCGTAATATTAAAGTCAGCCCTTTAAAAATCGCGTAAAATTAAGTCAGCCCTTTGAAAATAGCATAATATTAAAGTCAGCCCTTTCAAAATCGCGTAATAATAAAAGTCAGCCCTTTAAAAATCGCATACTACTAAAGTCAGCCATTTGAAAATCCCGTTATATTACAGTCAGTCGTTTCAAAATGACATAATATTAAAGTCAGCCCTTTCAAAATCGCCTAATATTTAAGTAACCCCTTTCAAAATCGCATACTACTAAAGTCAGACCTTTCAAAATCGCGTAATATTAAAGTCAGCCCTTTCAAAATTGAATAATATTCAAATCAGCCCTTTCAAAATGGCATACTACTCAAGTCAGCCCGTTCAAAATTGCATAATATTGAAAACAGCCCTTTCAAAATCGTATACTACTAAAGTCAGCACTTTCAAAATCACATAATATTAAAGTGAGCCCTTTGAAAATCGCATAATATTAAGGCCAGCCCTTTCAAAATCGCATACTATAAGAGTCAGCCATTTTAAAATCGCGTAGTATTAAAGTCAGTCCTTTGAAAATTGCGTAATACTTAAGTCAGCCCCTTCAAAATCGCGTAATATTAAAGTCAGCACTTTGAAAATCGCATAATATTTAAGTCAGCCCTTTCAAAATCGCATACTACTAAAGTCAGCCATTTCAAAATCACGTAATATTAAAGTCAGCTCTTTCAAAATCGCATAATATTAAAGCCAGCCCTTTTAAAATCGCATAATCTTAAAGTCAGCCATTTAAAAATCGCGTAATATTAAAGTCAGCCATTTCAAAATCGCATACTACCAAAGTCAGCCTATTTAAAATCGCATACTACTAAAGTCAGCCCTTTTAAAATCGCTTAACATTAAAGTCAGCCCTTTCAAAATCGCGCAGTATTAAAGTCAGCGCTTTAAAAATGCCGTAATATTAAAGTCGGCCCTTAAAAAATCGCATAATATTAAAATCAGCCTTTTCAAAATCGCCTAATATTTAAGTAACCCCTTTTAAAATCGCATAATATTAAAGTCAGCCCTTTCAAAATCGCGTAATATTAAAGTCAGCCCTTTCAAAATCGCGTAATATTAAAGTCAGCCCTTTCAAAATCGCGTAATATTAAAGTCAGCCCTTTTAAAATCGCATAATATTAAAGTCAGCCCTTTCAAAATTGCCTTATTTTTAAGTAACCCCTTTCAAAATCGCATACTACTCAAGTCAGAACTTTCAAAATCGCGTAATATTAAAGTCAGCCCTTTTAAAATGGAATAATATTAAAGTCAGCCGTTTCAAAATCGCATAATATTGAAGTCAACCATTTCAAAATCGCGTAATATTAAAGTAAGCACTTTCAAAATGGCATAATATTAAAGTCAGCCCTTTCAAAATCGCGTAATATTACAGTCAGTCCTTTCAAAATGGCATAATATTACAGTCAGTCCTTTCAAAATGGCATAATATTAAAGTCAGCCCTTTCAAAATCGCCTAATTTTTAAGCAACCCCTTTCAAAATCGCATACTACTCAAGTCAGAACTTTCAAAATCGCGTAATATTAAAGTCAGCCCTTTTAAAATGGAATAATATTAAAGTCAGCCGTTTCAAAATCGCATAATATTAAAGTCAACCATTTCAAAATCGCGTAATATTAAAGTAAGCACTTTCAAAATGGCATAATATTAACGTCAGCCCTTTCAAAATGGCATACAGCCATTTCAAAATCGCATAATATTAAAAACAGCCCTTTCAAAATCGTATACTACTAAAGTCAGCACTTTTTAAAATCGCATAATATTAAAGTGAGCCCTTTGAAAATCGCATAATATTAAAGTCAGCCCTTTCAAAATCGCATACTACTAAAGTCAGCCATTTCAAAATCCCGTTATATTACAGTCAGTCGTTTGATAATTGCGTTATACTAAAGTCAGCCCTTTCAAAATGGCATACTACTAAAGTAAGCCCTTTCAAAATCGCGTAATATTAAAGTTAGCTTCTTCAAAATGGCATACTATTAAAGTCAGCCATTTCAAAATTGCATACTACTAAAGTTAGCCCTTTCAAATCGCGTAATATTCAAGTCTGCCCTTTCAAAATCTCATAATATTGAAGTTAGCCCTTTCAAATTCGCATAATATTAAAGTCAGCCCTTTCAAAATCGCATAAAATTGAAGTTAGCCCTTTTTAAAATCGCATAATATGACAGTCAGCCATTTCAAAATCACGTAATATTAAAGTCAGGCATTTCAAAATCGCGTAATATTAAAGTCAGCTCTTTCAAAATCGCGTAATATTAAAGTCAGCCCTTTCAAAATCGCGTATTATTAAAGTCAGTCCTTTTAAAAACACGCGTAATATTAAAGTCAGCCATTTCAAAATCACGTAATATTAAAGTTAGCCCTTTTAAAATCGCATAATATTAAAGTCAGCCCTTTCAAAATCGCGTAATACTGAAGTCAGCCTTCTAAAAATCGCGTAATATTAAAGTCAGCCCTTTTAAAGTCACGTAATATTAAAGTCAGCCCTTTCAAAATTGCATAATATTAAAGTCAGCCCTTTCAAAATTGCATAATATTAAAGTCAGCCCTTTCAAAATTGCATAATATTAAAGTCAGCCCTTTTAAAGTCACGTAATATTAAAGTCAGCCATTTAAAAATCGCATAATATTAAAGTTAGCCATTTCAAAATCGAATATTATTAAAGTCAGCCATTTCAAAATGGCATAATATTAAACAAACACCTTTTAAAATCGCGTAATATTAGAGACAGTAAATCGCGTAATATTAAAGTCAGCCATTTTAATATCGCGTAATATTATAGTCAGAAAATCGCGTAATATTAAAGTCAGCCCTTTCAAAATCGCATAATATTAAAGTCAGCCCTTTGAAAATCGCACAATATTAAAGTCAGCCCTTTCAAAATCACATAATATTAAAGTCAGCCATTTTAATATCGCGTAATATTATAGTCAGAAAATCGCGTAATATTAAAGTCAGCCCTTTCAAAATCGCATACTACTAAAGTCAGCCTTTTAAAAATCGCGTAATATTAAAGTCAGCCATTTTAATATCGCGTAATATTATAGTCAGAAAATCGCATACTACTAAAGTTAGCCCTTTCAAAATCGCGTAATATTCAAGTTAGCCCTTTTAAAATTGCGTAATATTAAAGTTAGCCCTTTTAAAATCGCATACTACTAAAGTCAGCCCTTTTAAAATCGCATACTACTAAAGTCAGCCGTTTGAAAATCGCGTAATATTCAAGTTAGCCCTTTTAAAATCGCATACTACTAAAGTTAGCCCTTTCAAAATCGTGTAATATTAAAGTCAGCCATTTCAAAATCGCGTAATATTAAAGTCAGCCCTTTTAAAATCACGTAATTATGGGTCCCATTTGAAAAATTGGGACACATATTGTTTTTGTCCGTTTTTTTTTTCTTTTTTTTTCTTTTTTTTTTTCTTTTTTTTCGTCAAACGCTTGACAGGCATGGCATGTCGCCCCGACATCTACCAGAAGGAAAAATAGAATCGCAATGAAACTTCGCCATTTGTTAGACAACATGGTCTAGATGAACAGAAACTAAAAGTTTGGAAGATAAAACCAGGGGAATTCCCCTGGAACGTTAAAAACCAAAACGGTATTTTTTTCTAAAAAACTAGCTTTTTGGGGCATAGCGCTTAAACGGCAGCTCCAATTTGAATCAGATTTGGTAAAATGTAAGTGCATTAGTAACTGATTTAACACTTGGAAGAAATAAAAAAATTACCTAGGGAAATACCCTAAAAAATAACATTTTGTTTTCAAATCATGATTGTGACAAGCACGCCATGTCGCCCCGACATCTACTGGAAGGAAAAATGAAATCGCAATTAAACTTTGGTATTTGTTACACAACATGGTCTAGATCAGTGGTTCTCAAACTTTGTTGGTTGCGACGCCTTTCCAAAAGTTTGCTGAGCTTGCGACGCACCAATTAGTGGTATCGCACACGTAATGAAGAAATGAAACACAATAAAAGAACAATAGCCACGTCCCGCCCGTTAGTAATTTAGTTTAAATCTAATGTGACGTGTCAGCTTGTTTATTTTTTGCAAAGATCGTGGAACCTTGGGTGAATCTTTGAAACTGCCACCCTCATTTCGCTTTAAACGTCTATTCGTGATGGATATTTGCTTATAATAATAATGAGTGTAGTTTCGAACGCAATGGCTGCGCGACGCCCCACACGATTTTAAATGACGCACCAGGACGTCGCGACGCACAGTTTGAGAACCTCTGGTCTAGATGAACAGAAAGCAAAAGTTTGGGGGATAAATCCAGGGGAATTCCCCGGGGGCGTTAAACACCAAAACGGTATTTTTTTTAAAAAAGTAGCTTTTTTGGGCATGGCGCTTGAACGGCTGCTTCAATCTGATTCAGATTTCGTGGAATGTAAGTGCATTACCTACTAATTTAACAATTAGAAAAAATAAAAAAAATTATCTAGGAAAATAGCCTAAAAAAACATTTTGTTCTCCAATTATGATTGTGACAGGCATGGCATAACGCCCTGACATCTACCAAAGGAATAATAGAATAGTAACAAAACTTGGTCATTTGTTAGACAACATGGTCTAAATACGCAGTAAAAAAATTGTGGGTGATAAATCTAGGGGAATTCCCCTGAGACGTTAAAATCTAAAACGGTTATTTTTCTAAAAAAATTAGCTTTTCGGGCCATAGCGTTTGAACGGCTGCTACAATTTTGATCAGATTTGGTGGAATGCTGGATCGTTAGCCACCCTATGTCAATTAAAAGAAAGAAAACATTTACTTAGGGTAACTCCCTTAAAAACGAAGATATGTTCCTGACTCATGATTGTGACAAGCATGCAACATTGCACTGACATCTTCAACAAGGATTCGTCAAATTGAATTAAAACTTTAAGAATTGTTAGATAACATGACCCACATATGTAAAAACAGAAACTTATGTACTAAGCCCATGGGAAATTCCCCGAAGCCATCAAAAACTAAATCGGGCTGTTTTAGGAATTTAGTTTCATTTCACTACAGCGCTTGAAAAGAAGCTTTAATTTAAAACATTTGTGGTGAAATGTTCGTAAATCTAAAACGATTGTTCTTTTTTTTACATACAAATGGAGAAGAAGTTTGGTTTGATAACTTTGGGACCCATGCGTTTATGCTTGCAGAAACAAAAACTACATACTCATTGTATAAGAAACAAAATGTGGTTAGGGACCCTGTAGCAGTAGCATGGATATATGGCATACAACATGTGTTTTACAAATAGTGGTGGTTAAACACGTGGTTGACACTCTCTAGTATTAAAGTCAGCTCTTTCAAAATCGCGTAATAATTAAAGTCAGCCCTTTTAAAATCGCATAATATCAAAGTCAGCTCTTTCAAAATCGCGTAATATTAGAGTCAGCCCTTTCAAAAACACGCGTAATATTAAAGTCAGCCATTTAAAAATCGCGTAATATTAAAGTCAGCCATTTTAGAATCGCATAATATTAAAGTCATCCATTTCATTATGGCGTAATATTAAAGTCAGCGCTATTAAAATCGCGTAATATTAAAGTCAGCCCTTTCAAAATCGCGTAATATTAAAGTCAGACCTTTCAAAATCGCGTAATATTAAAGTCATCCATTTCAAAATCACGTAATATTAAAGTCAGCTGTTTCAAAATCGCGTAATAATTAAAGTCAGCCCTTTTTAAAGCGCATAATATTAAAGTCCGCTCTTTCAAAATCGCGTAATATTAAAGTCAGCCCTTTCAAAAACACGCGTAATATTAAAGTCGGCCCTTTCAAAAACACGCGTAATATTAAAGTCGACCATTTCAAATGCGCAAATTATCAAAGTTGGTTTATTTATTGACCGAACTCAGGTTGGAACCCATGATGGGCTAGTCACCTGGACGGTTTTTTGTATAAGGTTCGGTATATGTATCGGTCGCGTTTACCATTAGGTCACACGACCGTACAAAGTCAGCCCTTTTAAAATCGCATTATATTGTAGTCAGTCCTTTTTAGCGTGGCATAATGTGGTAGTCAGACCGTTCAGCGTCCCAAATTATTGAAGACAGCCCTTTCAAAATCGCATAATATTGAAGTCATCCCTTCAAATCAGTAATTTAAATATTTATATTTTTTTTATTCGGCAAAACTTTTTCGAAGTCAGCCATTTTAGCCCGGTCAGCCAGTTAGTTAGCCTTTTCGTGCGACCCAAAATAGCCATAGATTTTTATCACAACATGTTGCACAATATCATACCAAACACGGACCGGGACCTTTTTCTACATGCGGGAACATTTGCGTAAAGTCGTATCGGTGTTAATAAATAATGATGGTTAGCAAGTGGTTGAGAATATCTAGTGTTATTTCATTTCTAGCATAGTATTATTTCTGGTGTGAAAATGTGGCTGTTTCACACAAAAGTAAAAGCTAGAAAGTTACACCGTCAATTTTAACGCAATCAGTTTAAAGTACAAAACCAAACCTGAATTTAGCATGTAAACAATTATATACAATAGAAATGCACGAATTAAGAGCTTCATGCATTCCCATAAGCAGCATAGGGTGGTTTAAAAAAAACTTGACTTACATAAAATGGTGCGATAATTGAACGCAGCGCAGATCCTGAAGCGAGGGTTGAACTAGCTAGCGTACGCCCGGTAGTTGGCGCAGCAGAGAACTAACCGTGATAAGCGGGTAAAATAAAGTTAACTGACGTACGGTCGTGTGGCCAAATGGTTAACGCAACCGATACATATACCGACTACAATACAAAAACGGTCCGAGTAACGATCACATTATGGGTTCGAAGCTTGGCTCGGTAAAAAAAAAAAAAATAAAAAAAAAAATAAAAAAAATAAAGTTAACTGACGCTTTGAAAGTTAATTTACACCTCTTGAACTCGACGTCATGCTTTGATTCGACGCTTCGCATTCCATTTATGAACGAGATAACTTTGTACAGACGAATTGTAACCAATAAACTCTCCTTGAATATATACATTTATTCGATAATATTCATCAAGCACACTGCTACAAAACTTACAATTGAGTCCCTTAACATATTTTTCTCTGTTTAGGTAAATGGAGATGTTACCACACGTGCAATTGTCAGTTAACCTCGCGTCAAATGTTAACGAACTTTGTTGAAAACACTTTAATCCCTTTACCATCATACGTAAGCGCCTTGCCCAACGATACAACCGACCAGTTTGCGCTACTGTATTATAAGATATAGATGTTGTACTGATGAATGGTGGTTACTTATGAATCGGTGTTTATAGAGAGCCAGTATTGAAGCTCGAAATAAAAGTTAACAAAACGATGAACTAACGTTATAATGGTGGAACTACAATATCCATTATTCCATAAGCTACATTTATATTTGACTTTTTAATCTTGCAAGGCTTGGTAGCTTACTGTTTGTGTCAGATAAACATGATGTCATGCAATTACGCGATCGTACCAAGTACATTAGCTCCCCATAGTTTAACAAACACTTCAACAACAGACTCCAAAGTTCAACTTTTTAACCTCAGTGACGAGAAAAAAACATGTGTTAGACCAGTCGTGTGCGATATGTGTGAATATATAACAAGCGTTTCGAAATATTTATATTTTTACCCAGGCCGGGAAATAGATTTTATTACGTATTCTATGTTTTCTGCTGGAAAGGAATTTTTAATTCCAATGTGTAAGAAAGTTAACGATAGAATAGGATAGGATGGAATATTCATGTTTATCCCCGTAAATGGGAAAACCAAGGGGGTTAACACACGGGCAATCGTCAGATCACCTCTCGCCCATCGTCGGGTTACCGGAGCAATTGCAGTGTGTTGTATATGATAGACACGGTCCTTCAATTTGGTAGAACCCATTAATCCGCTGGGTTCAGGCAATGTTCATAAAGTGCCTTGCCCAAGGACACAACCGACTAGCTAGCGACCAGTTTCGCACCTGCAACCTTTCGATTGAAAGGCGACGCACTTGACCGCTAGACCAACTGGCTAAACCAATTAGCTTAGCTTACACGTATAGACAATTTAACTCAAATTTAGAAATTTCATTGCTTTTGATATAGATCAGTGATGGCGAACCTTTTCGAGGCCGCGTGCCATATTTGCAGCCTGAAATGAATTTGTCTATCCCGGCGTGCCAGCCGTTTCATAATCATCAGTTTTCAATAAACAAGAACGTTTAGATTAGACACAAACTACCGCGGCCAAAACTTGTGGTAAATAGATCACGCGTAGCCAACGCACGACTATAGGCCTACTATCGCTTTGTTCCAGGCACCTCCAGTCAAAATTTGGTTTTCCCTCATGCTACAATTGCTGTGTAATGTTATGTAGACCTAAGCGATCTTAACTACCTGCAATCCAACTAAATAGAAAATGTAGGCTAATGCAAAATTATACGATTTAATTTATATAACAAAGCAACACTTAAAATGCATTAAACTTGGAAATATTTAATAAAACGAGTGAGATAATAACTGTATATCATATAATTCCACAAGGGCTTTAATCAAAGCCGTTTTTGAATAAAGATAGGTTTAAAGTTGGTCGTAAGTTTGTATTAAAAAACATTTTGCGCCGTTTTTTATCGGAATGCGTCGCGTGCCAGTATTTATGATCTCGCGTGCCAACTTTGCCATAGGTTCGCCATCACTGATATAGAGCGTAAATGACATTGACTTTAGTTCCGGTGGAATTTAATGCTGTGGATTTACAGAAAAATGGTCTAAATATGAATATGCATTTTACACAGTGATAATATTGCATCATTTTTCCATTTGGTTTCCACTTACGTGCTGCCATATATTAATTGTGCCCTACTTTTATTACTGCTTTTAAAGGATCAATAACAAATTAACGAGTTACCGGCGTAAGTTTCATTTTGGGTGATTTATGTTGTATTTCATAAATTTACGATTTAAGCTTTCATACGGTCAAATGTCGATTAACCTCGCGTCAAAGGTCTGGTTATCGATAAGCATTTGGTTGAATACGCTAGAAATACTACTAAAGTTTCACTTTAACCGATTAAACCAGTGGACTTATACGTATGCGCCTTTCCCAAACCCCAAACCGACTAGCATGAGCTACTGTCATATAGAATATTCATGTTGAACTAATGAAGGTTGATACTGATGAATCGGTGTTTATAGATAGTCAATAATCAAATAACCAACTGATAAACTAACATTATAATTGTGGAACTACAATACCATTTTATCAGTCAGTAAGCTATATATATATTATTGACCTTTTAACCTTGCAGGGCTTGGTAGCTTACTGTTTGTGTCAGATAAACATGGTGTCATGCAGTTACGCAATCGTAGCAAGGACGTTAGCTCCCCGTAATTAAGAAAAAACACTTCAACAGATTCCAAAGTTCAACTTTTCAATATCAGTTACGAAAGGAAAGCCGTGTTTAAACAACAGTGTGTGATATGGGTTAATTTATAACAAGCGGTTCGAATTATTTATATTTTCACCCAGAGAGCCGAACCGGTTGTTTGGCAGATTATTTTCCGGCTCCGGTTTATTTAAATTATTTAACCCGTTCAGGTTTAATTCTTATTTTCTTAAGTAAAAGTAGAATTTTAAGTTCTGGTCCAGTTCGTACAAACAAAACCGTTCCGATAATTTCAAAGAAAGACACCACGAGAAATATTATGAGATACAACACGTATCTCTGTCCTTGGGCAATGCAATCAAGCTGATGAAATAAGCTGTTTTATGAAACAAGAAAAACAAAGCATTCCTACGAAACACAATATGTTTTTGATGTCCATAACGCTGGAATATGTTAATAGAAATGCTTCAATGAGTTTAACAATAAAAACAGGTCTGATTAATTTTTAATATATATAATTTAATAGCGTAATAGTCTACCTTGGTTATAGTTTGTAAAAATTCAATCAACTATTACATATAAGCCACCACTATTTTTCAACCCATTTTATCCGACGCTGTATGTTTATGATGTAAAAATGTAAGAGCCCTACCGGTTTCGTTGCCACTTTGCCGTGCTATTTCTGCCGAATGTGCCAAAATGATGATTCGTTAGTTTATTAAGCACCCATGCTGGTAACAAATGGTAAATACCGTATCTTTTTATGTACTATATTGGAAATGTACCGCACACGGGGGCTCGTTTATTGCGTTATGTTTTTTACACTTGTCTATATCTATATTACACCTTACGTACACTTTCGGTACATTTATTCCTTTACTTCTCAACTTGTTTTATCTACATCGATATTTTACACTCCCGCTTATATTATCTCTCGAGGTAAATATTTAACGCTCGGTGCTGTGTGGATTTTTCGTAATTCTGATGTTTACGAGCATGCGTAACTAAAATTTAGTTACACTTAAGACTTTTTTAACGAATCTTTTGTTTTTAATAACGAATCTTTTTTAAATCAAACCGAAATAGATTTAAAAGACGGTACAAACATGCGAGTAGCAAATATCACATGGGGTATGTCTACAACAAAACATTTCGAAAGTACAAGGACTGCTGACCAAATTTAAGGTCAAGTATACCTTTGTGGCAATATGCCATATGTAATCTGCATTTGAATGCGCATACTGAGTTCATACGTAATCACCTCATCACGTATTATCACGTCACCTCATGACGCATTGACACGCAAAGCAGTTGTTTAAATACGTCATTTTTTGTCTATAAAGCTGTGCGCATGTGATAAAAATGTATCTTAAACAATTCAACGTCTAATACAGTACAGTCTGCTGGTTTGTCGAATACAAAATAGTTTAAGCCGCCTACCCGCTTGGATGCCGTGAAATCAATATCAACTTTGTTTACACAATTCATTATATCAGGGTTAAACATAAATTCAAACCGAATTATTAACTTTCAAAGCCATTTGTGTTAACCATAATGCGCATTGTTGCATAATCATAATAAATGAGTATTGTCACTTCACAATAACAAACGTATTGTTATATCACAAGGTGTGAATTGTATTATTTGTTCTGGTTTAAAACTTAATATTTTCAATTAGTAAACAAATCCCTCCTAACTAACCTTAACACTTAAACGACAGGTTGCATGTGGAATATTAAGATGTGTATTAACAACAGTCTGCCTCTCGTCACGTGACTATTGTGGAAACTTTTAACCCAATAAATTTCTGCTGCAACAAAATCGCGTAATATTAAAGTCAGCCATTTCAAAATCGCGTTATATTAAAGTCAGCCCTTTTAAAATCGCGTAATATTAAAGTCAGCGCTTTTAAAATCGCGTAATATTAAAGTCAGCCATTTCAAAATTGCGTAATATTAAAGTCAGTCCTTTCAAAATCGCATAATATTGAAGTCATCCCTTCAAATCAGTAGTTTAAATATTTATATTATTTTTATTCGGCAAAACTTTTTTGAAGTCAGCCATTTTAGCCCGGTCAGCCAGTTAGTTAGCGTTTTAGTGCGACTCGAAATTGCCATAGATTTTTATCACAACATGTTGCCTAATCTCATGCCAAACACGGAATATCTCTTTCTTTGTTTATTGTTGTTGTTAACCAACGAGCAGACTTCTTCACAGAACATGGATATCAAGTTGGGATTCGTAACCAGGTAATATATAACCGGGACCCTTTTCTACATGCGGGCATAAATGCGTAAAGTCGTATCGGTGTTAATAAATATTGATGGTTAGCAAGTGGTTGAGAATATCTATTGTTATTTCATTTCTAGCATAGTATTATTTCTGGTGTGAAAATGTGGCTGTTTCACATGAAAGTCAAGCTGGAAAGTTTCATCGTCAATTTCAACGCAATCAGTTTAAAGTACAGAACCAAACCTGAAATTTAGCATGTAAACAATTATATACAATAGAAATGCACGAATTAAGAGCTTCATGCATTCCCATAAGCAGCATAGGGTGGTTTAAAAAAAACGGCACTTACATAAAATGGTGCGATAATTACACTCAGCGCAGATCCTGAAGCGAGGGTTGAACTAGCTAGCGTACGCCCGGTAGTTGTCGCAGCAGAGAACTAACCGTGATAAGCGGGTAAAATAAAGTTAACTGACGCTTTGAAAGTTAATTTACACCTCTTGAACTCGACGTCATGCTTTGATTCGACGCTTCGCATTCCATTTATAAACGAGATAACTTTGTACAGACGAATTGTAACCAATAAACTCTCCTCGAATATATACATTTATTCGATAATATTCATCAAGCACACTGCTACAAAACTTACAATTGTGAGTCCCTTAACATATTTTTCTCTGTTTAGGTAAATGGAGTTAGATGTTACCACACGTGCAATTGTCAGATAACCTCGCGTCAAATGTTAACGAACTTTGTTGAAAACACTTTAAACCCTTTACCATCATACGTATGCGCCTTGCCCAACGATACAACCGACCAGTTTGCGCTACTGTATTATAAGATATAAATGTTGTACTGATGAATGGTGGTTACTTATGAATCGGTGTTTATAGAGAGCCAGTATTGAAGCTCGAAATAAAAGTTAACAAAACGATGAACTAACGTTATAATGGTGGAACTACAATATCCATTATTCCATAAGCTACATTTATATTTGACTTTTTAACCTTGCAAGGCTTGGTAGCTTACTGTTTGTGTCAGATAAACATGGTGTCATGCAATTACGTGTTCGTACCACGTACATTAGCTCCCCATAGTTTAACAAACACTTCAACAACAGACTCCAAAGTTCAACTTTTTAACCTCAGTGACGTGAAAAAAAACATGTGTTAGACCGGTCGTGTGCGATATGTGGGAATTTATAACAAGCGTTTCGGATTATTTATATTTTTACCCAGGGCGGGAAATAGATTTTATTACGTATTCTATGTTTTCTGCTGGAAAAGGAATTTTTAATTCCAATGTGTAAGAAAGTTAACGATAGAATAGGATAGGATAGGATATTCATCTTTATCCCCGTATATGGGAAAACCAAGGGGGTTAACACACGGGCAATCGTCAGATCACCTCGCGCCCATCGTCGGGTTACCGGAGCTATTGCAGTCAGTGTGTTGTATATGATAGACACGGTCCTTCAATTTGGTAGAACCCATTAATCCGCTGGGTTCAGGCAATGTTCATAAAGTGCCTTGCCCAAGGACACAACCGACTAGCTAGCGACCAGTTTCGCACCTGTAACCTTTCGATTGAAAGGCGGCGCACTTGACCGCTAGACCAACTGGCCGGGCCAATTAGCTTAGCTTTCACGTACAGAAGATTTAACTCAATGTGAAATTTCATTGCTTTTGATATAGAGCGTAAATGACATTGACTTCTTCAGTTCCGGTGGAATTGAATGCTGTGGATTTCAAAGAAACTGGTCTAAATATGAAAATGCATTTTACACAGTGATAATATTGCATTATTTTGCCATTTGGTTTCCACTCACATGTTGCCATATATTAAGTGTGCCCTCCTTTTATTACTGCCTTCAAAGGATCAAAAACAAATTAACGAGTTACTGGCGTAAGTTTCATTTTGGATGATTTAAGTTTTCATACGGTCAATTGTCAAATAACCTCAAGTCAAAGGTCTGGTTACCGATACGCACTTTGGTAAATACGCTAGAGATACTACTACAGTTTTAGTTCAACCGATTAAACCAGTGGAATCATACGTATGCGCCTTTCTCAAACCCCAAACCGACTAGCATAAGCTACTGTCATATAGAATATTCATGTTGAACTAAAGGTTGCTACTGATGAATCGGTGTTTATAGATAGTTAATCATATTAAAGCACGAAATAAAAATTAAACAAATGATAAACTAACATTATAATTGTTTAACTACAATACCATTTAACCAGTCAGTAAGCTATATAATATATTATTGACCTTTTAACCTTGCAGGGCTTGGTAGCTTACTGTTTGTGTCAGATAAACATGGTGTAGTGCAATTACGCGAACGAACCAAGGACGTTAGCTCCCCGTAATTAAGAAAAAACACTTCATCAACAGACTCCAAAGTTCAACTTTTCAATATGAGTTACGAGAGGAAAGCCGTGTTTGAACAACAGTGTTCGATATGGGTCAATTTATAACAAGCGGTTCTGATTATTTATATTTTCACCCAAAGAGCCGAACCTGTTGTTTGACAAGTTATTTTCCGGCTCAGGTTTACTTATATTATTTAACCCGTTCAGGTTTAATACTTATTTTATTGATTAAAAATAGAATTTCGAGTTCTGGTTTAGTTCGTACAAACACAACCGTTCCAATAATTTCAAAGAAAGAAATCACGAGAAATATTATGAGATAAAACACGTATCTCTGTCCTTGGGCAATGCAATCGCGCTGATGAAATAAGCTGTTTTATGAAACAAGAAAAACAAAGTATTCTCACAAAACATAACATGTTTTTGATGTCCATTTTGCTGGAATATGTTAATAGGAATGCTACAGTGGGTTTAACAAGTAAAAACAGATCTGATTAATTTTTAATGTATATAATTTGATAGCGTAATAGTCCACCTTGGTTATAGTTTGTACCAAGACTAAAAATTCAATTAACCATTACATGTAGGCCACCACTATTTTTAAAACCCATTTTGTCGGACGCTATATGTTTGTGATGAAAAAATGTAGAGCCCTACCCGTTCCGTTACCACTTTGCCGCGCTATTTCTGCCGAATATGCAAAAATGATGATTCGTTAGTTTATTAAGCGCCCATACTGATAACAAGTATTGTAAATACCGTATCTATATTATGTATTATAGTGGAAATGTACCGCACACGGGGGCTCGTTTGTTGCGTTATGTTACGGTATGTTACACTTTTCTATATCTATATTACACCTTACGTACATTTTCGATGCATTTATTCCTTTACTTCTCAACTTGTTTTATCTGCATCATTTGTTTACACTCCCGCTTTTATTATCTCTCGGGGTAAATAATTAACGCTCGGTGCTGTGTGGATTTTTCGTAATTCTGATGTTTACGAGCATGCGTAACTAAAATTTAGTTACACTTAAGACTTTTTTAACGAATCTTTTGTTTTTAATAACAAATTGTTTTTAAATTTTAACCAAAATAGATTTAAAAGACGGTACAAACATGCGAGTAGCAAATATCACATGGGGTATGTCTACAACAAAACATTTCGAAAGTACAAGGACTGCTGACCAAATTTAAGGTCAAGTATACCTTTGTGGCAATATGCCATATGTAATCTGCATTTGAATGCGCATACTGAGTTCATACGTAATCACCTCATCACGTATTATCACGTCACCTCATGACGCATTGACACGCAAAGCAGTTGTTTAAATACGTCATTTTTTGTCTATAAAGCTGTGCGCATGTGATAAAAATGTATCTTAAACAATTCAACGTCTAATACAGTACAGTCTGCTGGTTTGTCGAATACAAAATAGTTTAAGCTGCCTAGCAGCTTGGATGTCGTGAAATCAATATCGACTTTGTTTGCAGTTACACAATTCATTATATCAGGGTAAAACATAAATTCCAACCGAATTATTAACTTTCAAAGCCATTTGTTGCAACAATAATGCGCATTGTTGCGTAATCATAATGAATGAGTATTGTCACTCCACAATATACAAATGTATTGTTATATCACAAGGTGTGAATTGTATTATTAGTGCTGGTTTAAAACTTAATATTTTCAATTAGTAAACAATTCCCTCCTAACTAACCTTATCACTTAAACGACACGTTTCATGTGGAATATTAAGATGTGTATTAACAACAGTCTGCCTCTCGTCACGTGACTATTGTGGAAACTTTTAACCCAATAAATTTCTGCTGCAACAAAATCGCGTAATATTAAAGTCAGCCATTTTAAAATCGCGTTATATTAAAGTCAGCCCTTTTAAAATCGCGTAATATTAAAGTCAGCGCTTTTAAAATCGCGTAATATTAAAGTCAGCCATTTCAAAATTGCGTAATAATAAAGTCAGTCCTTTCAAAATCGCATAATATTAAAGTCAGTCTTTTTAAAATCGCATAATATTAAAGTCAGCCCTTTCAAAATCGCATAATATTGAAGTCATCCCTTCAAATCAGTAGTATAAATATTTATATTATTTTTATTCGGCAAAACTTTTTTGAAGTCAGCCATTTTAGCCCGGTCAGCCAGTTAGTTAGCGTTTTAGTGCGACCCGAAATTGCCATAGATTTTTATCACAACATGTTGCCCAATATCATACCAAGCACGGAATATCCCTTTCTTTGTTTATTGTTGTTGTTAACCAACGAGCAGACTTCTTCACAGAACATAGATATTAAATTGGGATTCGTAACCAGGTAATATATTACCGGGAGCCTTTTCTACATGCGGGAATAAATGCGTAAAGTAATATTAGTGTTAATAAATAATGATGGTTAGCAAGTGTTTGACAATATCTAGTGTTATTTCATTTTATAGCATAGTATTATTTCTAGTGTGCAAATGTGGCTGTTTCACACGAGTGTCAAGCTGGAAAGTTTCACCATCAATTTCAACGCAATCAGTTTAAAGTACAAAACCAAACCTGAATTTGGCATGTAAACAATTGTATACAATAGAAATGCACGGATTGAGAGCTTCATTCAACCCCATAAGCAGCATAGGGTGGTTTAATTATATAACTTGACTTACATTAAATGGTGCGATAATTGAACGCAGCGCAGATCCTGAAGCGAGGGTTGAACTGGCTAGCGTACGCCTGGAAGATGGCGCAGCAGAGCAGTAACCGTGACAAGCGGATAAGATATAAAGTAAACTGACGCTTTGAAAGTTAATTTACCTGTTAAACTCGAAGTCATACTTGCCATCATACGTATGCGCCTTGCCCAACGATACAACCGACCAGTTTGCGCTACTGTATTATAAGATATACATGTTGTACTGATGAATGGTGGTTACTTATGAATCGGTGTTTATAGAGAGCCAGTATTGAAGCTCGAAATAAAAGTTAAAAAAACGATTAACTAACGTTATATGGTCGAACTACAATATCCAATATTTAATTTACTTTGTCTTATCCGCTTATATATATATATATATTTGAATTTTTAGCTTTGAAAGGTGCAACGTTTGACGTTTATCGGGGGTGTTTTTGACCCTCTGTGTACGCACCTTGGTGCTTTAGCGTGGCTCGAATATATGCTGACTCCGATATCCGACTTCCAAAGATCGAGTCCACGCTGGTTGAACGTTGGTTAGTTTATTGTCAAACGTTGTTAATATGAACACACGAATAAATCAATGCACTTTACTCGGGAATCGATTCGCGGGACCGACTGGCGTCGGAATAACTGCGCGATGCGATTAATAGACAGTTCGTTTTCCTTTGCGGCTTGTCAACTCGTTCTTTGTTTATTCCGGCAGAAGCGACTTTTGTCTTGTTCCTTCTGTCAACTATGCCACAAAGTCTCAATAACCTAGCGCTTAACGCGCCAGGTGGCAGTCACCTCGGTCTCAGCCTCGTTCCCTCTCTCTCTGTCAGTTTTCTTTCTGACGTTCAAACATCCGTATTTATCTGGTGCTCCAATCCCTAAGAGAAAACTGCATGATGCCCGTTTTTGGTCTTATTCATGTAATCTTTTCTCTCCAAAACCACTTATAGATTCTCTGCTTCTCACTCTTGCGACAACATCTCGTGTGATTGTTCGCCCAAAATAGACCCATTAGCTGGTCTTTCCCACGGGAACCCCATCAAAATCCTTCGTAACTCCGAGCAATAACTGACGTCATAATGATTTCCAGAGATCAAACAACACTGACCAGCAATAGCTGGCGCCATAATGTTCTCGATCACCTTCCGCACACGATCAAACAACACCGACCCTTAATTGACGTCATAATGTTTTTCAGGTCAGCCTTTGCACGCGATCAATGACCAATAACTGGCGCCATAATGCAGTTTCAAGTGGATGACGTCCATCTTATCGCGGATGTTTGAATTGAAGTGAAAACAAGGCGAACCGCTGCATGCCTTCCACCGTTAAAAGGAAAAATCAAAATTAAGTCCATTCTTCCACATAATGTATGTGTTTCATATTAAAAGTTTGTTAGTAGAGAATATACAAAACATTTTTAGTAAGACGAGTGTGTTAATAATGAGAATATATGTGTCAAAGGTTGATTCTGGCTTAATGCAATTGTTAAAAACCCCGATGCAGCAACACATTTTGCTCAAAAGGCCATTATAGGGCTGTTGTTTTCATATTTTTGCTTGATACAAATAAGCCGTTTGGCTGTTTTCGCATATAGCAGCGATTTGCTTAAGTAACCTGGGCGGTAATATTAAGCAATAAAGAGACATAATAGATTTGCGATTCCGCAGTAATCTCTTCGGGTTGATTTTCCCGGAAAATAGACATGTGTAAATCAAGCAATATAAATAACATATCAAGTCGATAGCAAAAATAACAGAATTATTGAGTTCTCATAAACTCTAGCAAATATATATGTGCCTTCTCGGGATTTAAATCAAATGCAATATTATATAGCCCACACTCAAACCTTTTCCACCGTGATATAGAAATGTGATGTGTAATGGTGTCGATTTCTACATCAGTCTTCGCTCAGTTTCATAACTTCTGAAAAACTGAGAGCATCGCTGATTCAAAATCTTTAAACTCGAACATTTGCTTGCTTTTATCCGCAGACAGAGCCTTCCAGTTTAGCGTCGAGTGACCAACTGGTTAAAACAACATGGCTGAACGACGATTTGCGGCTCTTTGCTTGCTTGATATCGTCGCTGAATTTTCCCTCATCATGCTTGAAGGAAATGTTGAATAAACATAAACGGTGAGCTTCATTCAAAAGCAATTCTTCTAGCTCACTTGATTACTGCAGAAAGTTAAACAGACTTCTGCTTTGATCAGACTTCTGTTTTCTCCTGAACAGTAGGGTCTGCTCGGTTGAAATCTTCGTATCCACTCTTCAGACTTCGGTAGGTTGCGTTTAAGTTCAAAATCACCGTCGGAAGGTCGCCACTGCAACGTTTGACGTTTATCGGGGGTGTTTTTGACCCTCTGTGTACGCACCTTGGTGCTTTAGCGTGGCTCGAATATATGCTGACTCCGATATCCGACTTCCAAAGATCGAGTCCACGCTGGTTGAACGTTGGTTAGTTTATTGTCAAACGTTGTTAATATGAACACACGAATAAATCAATGCACTTTACTCGGGAATCGATTCGCGGGACCGACTGGCGTCGGAATAACTGCGCGATGCGATTAATAGACAGTCCGTTTTCCTTTGCGGCTTGTCAACTCGTTCTTTGTTTATTCCGGCAGAAGCGACTTTTGTCTTGTTCCTTCTGTCAACTATGCCACAAAGTCTCAATAACCTAGCGCTTAACGCGCCAGGTGGCAGTCACCTCGGTCTCAGCCTCGTTCCCTCTCTCTCTGTCAGTTTTCTTTCTGACGTTCAAACATCCGTATTTATCTGGTGCTCCAATCCCTAAGAGAAAACTGCATGATGCCCGTTTTTGGTCTTATTCATGTAATCTTTTCTCTCCAAAACCACTTATAGATTCTCTGCTTCTCACTCTTGCGACAACATCTCGTGTGATTGTTCGCCCAAAATAGACCCATTAGCTGGTCTTTCCCACGGGAACCCCATCAAAATCCTTCGTAACTCCGAGCAATAACTGACGTCATAATGATTTCCAGAGATCAAACAACACTGACCAGCAATAGCTGGCGCCATAATGTTCTCGATCACCTTCCGCACACGATCAAACAACACCGACCCTTAATTGACGTCATAATGTTTTTCAGGTCAGCCTTTGCACGCGATCAATGACCAATAACTGGCGCCATAATGCAGTTTCAAGTGGATGACGTCCATCTTATCGCGGATGTTTGAATTGAAGTGAAAACAAGGCGAACCGCTGCAAAAGGCTTGGTAGCTTACTGTTTGTGTCAGATAAACATGGTGTCATGCAATTACGTGTTTGTACCAAGTACGTTATCTCCCCATAGTTTAACAAACACTTCAACAACAAACCCGAAAGTTTAACTTTTTAACCTCAGTGACGTAAAAAAAACATGTGTTAGACCAGTCGTGTTCGATATGTGTGAATTTATAACAAGCTTTTCGGAATATTTATATTTTTACACAGGGCGGGGAACTAGTTATTTTTTACGTATTCTTTGTTTTCTGCTGGAAAGGAATTTTTAATCCCAATGTGTAAGAAAGTTAACGATGTAAATACACGAATGAGAAAAACACAACTGAAATTAAAATATCCAAGTTTTTTTCCGGGGTTGATTTGTGTCCAATTGTGCTTGTTTTGGTTCAACGCATTTATCAACAAACTGCTGAAGGTAACGGTTCTTTTTATGTCGTTTTACTTAAAATTCACCACGGTACAGTCAAAATGTATTAGCTAACAACTACAGAAGATTTAACTCAATGTGAAATTTTCTTCCTTTTGATATAGAGCGTAAATGACATTGACTTTAGTTCTGGTGGAATTGAATGCTGTAGATTCCCATGAAAATGGTCTAAATATGGATATGCATTTCATAGAGTGATAATAGTACATTTCTTTTTCCATTTGGTTTCCACTCACGTTTTGCCATATATTAAGTGTGCCCTGCTTTTATTACTGCTTTTAAAGGATCAAAAACAAATAAACGAGTTACTGGCGTAAGTTTTATTTTGGGTGATTTAAGTTTTTTTTCATAAGTTTACGATTTAAGTTTTCATACGGTCAATTGTCAAATAACCTCGCGTCAAAGGCCGGGTTATCGATATGCACTTTGTTGAATACGCTAGAGATACTGCTAAAGTTTTACTTTAACCGAATAAACCAGTGGAATCATACGTATGCGCCTTTCCCAAACCCCAAACCGAATAGCATGAGCTACTGTCATATAGAATATTCATGTTGAACTAATGAAGGTTGCTACTGATGAATCGGTGTTTATAGATAGTCAAACATTAAAATTGTTGAACTACAATACCATTTTATCAGTCAGTAAGCTATATATATATATTATTGACCTTTTAACTTTGCAGGGCTTGTTAGCTAACTGTTTGTGAGGGATAAACATGGTGTAATGCAATTACGCGATCGAACCAAGGACGTTAGCTCCTCGTAATTTAACAAAACACTTCAACAACAGACTCCAAAGTTCAACTTTTCAATATAAGTGACAAGAGGAAAGCTGTGTTTGAACAACAGTGTTCGATATGTGTCAATTTATAACAAGCGGGTAGAATTATTTATATTTTCACCCAAAATGCCGAACCGGTTGTTTGGCAGATTATTTTCCGGCTCAGGTTTACTTATATTATTTAACCCGTTCAGTATTAATTCTTATTTTCTTGAGTAAAATAGAATTTCGAGTTCTGCTTCAGTTCGTACAAACACAACCGTTCCGATAATTTCAAAGAAAGACATCACGAGAAATATTATAAGATACAACATGCATCTCTGTCCTTGGGCAATGCAATCAAGCTGATGAAATAAGCTGTTTTATAAGACAAGAAAAACAAAGCATTCCCACGAAACACAAAATGTTTTGATGACCATTACGCTGGAATATGTTAATAGGAATGCTACAGTGGGTTTAAAAAGTAAAAACAGATCTGATTAATTTTTAATATTCATAATTTGATAGCGTAATAGTCCACCTTGGTTATAGTTTTTACCAAGACTAAAAATTCAATCAACTATTACATGTAAGCGACCACTATTTTTAAAACCCATTTTGTCCACGCTGTATGTTTGTGATGTAAAAATGTAGAGCCCTACCCGTTCCGTTAGGTTTTTGCCGCGCTATTTCTGCCGAATGTGCCAAATTGATGATTCGTTCTTTATTAAGCGCCTATGCTGGTAACAAGTATTGTAAATACCGTATCTATTTTATGTACTATAGTGGAAATGTAACGCACACCAGGGCTCGTTTGTTGCGTTATGTTTTATACATTTTTCTATATCTATATTACACCTTACGTACATTTTCGATACATTTATTCCTTTACTTCTCAACTTGTTTTATCTACATCGATTTTTTACACTCCCGCTTTTATTATCTCTCGAGGTAAATAATTAACGTTCGGTGCTGTGTAGATTTTTCGTAATTCTGATGTTTACGAGCATGCGTAGCTAAAATTTAGTTACACTTAAGACTTGTTTTTAATAACAAATCTTTTTTAAATTTTAACCGAAATCTAGATTTAAAAGACGGTATAAGCATGCGTGTAGCAAATATCACATGGGGTATGTATACAACAAAACATTTCGGTTAAAATTTAAAAATTTTACAACAAAACATTGACCAAATTTAAGGTCAAGTTTGTGGCAAAATACCATATGTAATCTGCATTGGAATGCGCATACTGAGTTCATTACGTAATCACCCATCACGTATTATCACGTCACCTCATGACGCATTGACAAGCAAAGCAGTTGTTTAAAATACGTCATTTATTTGTCTATAAAGCTATGCGCATGTGATGAAAATGTATCTTAAACAATTCAACGTCTAATACAGTACAG